>JARBDR010000908.1:357810-454212 GCA_029721355.1 Tegillarca granosa | reverse complement strand
AAAAAAAAACACACACCAGTTTCATGTAGTATATGATAGTTACAGTAAAACTTCGATCACTCGAACGTCATTACCTCGAATACCCCGGATAGCCCGAAGTCATCTGTCGGTCCCGACCAATTTCCTATATCCTATGTAAAAAAATTGATGGCTCGAACTTCGTAACTCGAATACCTCCGCTTGCTCGAACAATAAATATTTTTCAAATTTAAAAAGTTAGTGAAAATTCAACTTCTTTCACTCAAATACATTTTTTTAGACAGATGTGACCCGGGTCACTGTAAAATTAACACAACTGAAGCCATATTACAGATTTCTTCAAAAGTAATAGAGTGGAACGAATTAACTAGTCTAAACAGTTACCTGAAATATTGAGTGCTACTAGAGATTATTAATTAACCTAATGAGGCAGTGCTCAATACACGGTTCTTTAATCTTTTAATCTGATTACCACACGTGGAAGTGTTTGATCGGTATCACACCTCAGTCCCCCACGCCTGGTGATTGCACCTAGAATTTTGTAATTTACATGTCACTGGGGCATGTAGAGTAATGTGTATTATCGTTATTTCCTGTGATTAAAAAGACTGGTGATAAGTGTGCTTTGTATTTTTATTATAATAAAGTAAGTTTATTTTGTATCATCACTTGTTGAAATTATAAGTGCCATTTCTAACCCATAGATTTAAAACATCATACGACAGATCGTAGGTCAACATTTAAGTTTGAAAACATTATTGAGATATCACGATGAATAATGAATATTTTATTTTTAATTGTCACGTTTCTACCGTTTCATTATCTATGAATTTTCAGTATTTCAAGATAAATACTGCAATTTTAATTTGAAAATTTTATTATGACCTTCAAATACAATGTACATTTACATGGACCTATTGCAAATTTAATGATTCTTTGTCTGCCGTTAACCATGAGAAACTGAATCTCCGTCAATCTCGATGTTTGATCGCTCGAACCCCCCTAATGGCTCAAATATTTGACTGTAGTCCAAGACTTCGAGCCATCGAAGTTCTACTGTACTTTTAAAAGGGTTTGTTGATTGAAAATAATGATTCAATATGGAAAAATTGTAAGACACCATTAATATTCAATTTTAAAGTGAGGATTAACATCTCTCTAAAGCAGGGCACCATACAATTTACTATGTGATAATCTTTTTTGATTTTTAAACTGTGCAAAAGAAACCACATTGTTATAAAACATAACATTGTAAAATAATATTTCAGTAATACAATCATTGTTAAAATCAAAATGTGATATGTTTACTCTTCAACAAAGATTAAATTTGCTGATATGCGATGTGCAACGTCAATACAGATATGTCACAGGCAGGTTTGAAACCGTAATGAAATTTTATTCCCTTTCTCTTTTGTAAAAATAGTGTAAATTGGAATAATTGATTTAGACATTGAAATATTTGACCATGATTAGTAACACTTGGGTTTCACTAGTAAATATAATACATGATAAACAAGCCAGTGGACATAAATCCTACTAGCGGCAAAAACATTACTAAACATGGGTCGTATCACATTGTCTATCATGTTTTATATTTAGTACATTACTGCAGACATGGTTATCATGGACATGCACATAAACTTCAATACATTCGCTATTGCTGTTTTTTTAAAAAAATTTATGATAATTATATGTCGTATCTGATCATGGGAGCATACACTACCTCAGATATCATATATAGAGGGGGTCTCAAATCAGAAGCCAATTTTCGATAAAACTGACACCACACTCAACTCCTCCCCTCAATCCTCGATGTAAAATGTTCATGATGAAAACAATTTATAGTAGGACAAGAAATGGGTCATAGGCTCATAGTATCCGACGTAATTTTCAACGTTTACATTTTCCTTTCAACTTCGTCGTCAGTATTAATTCAAGCTATATGGTGCTCACTTGCTATATAAAACATTAAAAACTCAATAACTTAATCAAGAAATCGTCATTTTATTACCAGTATTATCAGTCAACTTACCTCCAGTAATGGCTGACGAACTACACTTGGAACATATCAGAATTAGTTATAGAAAGCAATGGTAAAGTCCAAGGCATTCCAAAACAAGCAGGAAAAAAATGGCGGGAAATCTATCCTTTTTAAAACGTACCACATTTACCAATCCTTGCCAAATTGTACCATACTAAAATGTATCATGTTTGGACAAAATTCTTTTTTTCCCTAACAAAATGCAACCTACTATACTGAAGGAAACAATGATTTATTGGAGTACATTAATATTATAGTTTCTACAATAAACATTTCTATGGAATTATGTTGACGGATTGAAATAATTTATTGAATGGGTTTTAAACATCTAAGACAAACATATTTAACTTATATCTGTATTAAGACAACATTGTCATTAGGTGAAATGGCAGAGGATTCCACCTTTGTAGTGCACTTAGACATATCAAAAGGATTGTCATGTCAATGCCTACACTTTTTAAACACACATGCCTATACAAAAAGTTGAGTTTTCTAGATAATTAACCATTTTTGTATTCCAGTACAGATATGAACTAGGACCATTGATCCAATAATCTTAAACCAAATTTAAATGATACTACCCCTTTTTGGGACAAAACTTCATTGTGCAAATCCAAAAGCCCTTTACCCAAGCATGATAATGAACATGTTCATGAAAGACCCTGAACCATATATCAAAATCATCTCAATATCAATATCTACAATATTATAATACATATGCTTATTCAAAAAGCTACTAGTTTTCAAAATAACTAACAATCTTCATTTGCAGCTATGACTTTGACCTTTGAATATATGACCTTGAACAATATACAGTGAAATTTGTGAAAACCGGACCCTGGAAAAACCGGAATCCTGTGAAAACCGGACGTGTGTGATTGTCCCGATTTACTCTCTTCTTTATTCTATATGATAGAAACCTTAATAAACCGGATCCTGTGAATTCTGAAAACCAGACGCATTTCACCGTCCGGATCATAAAAAACCTATATATTTTCACCTTTGTAAACCGGATTCGATTTTCTGATTATGAAAAAACCGAAACCGAAACCGAGAATTTTATTGAAATTTTTTAAACTTGCAAATTTGTAACAAAATGACTGTTTTTTCCGATATCATAAAACATTACCTACAAATAAAAGTAAAAGTAATTTCCAATATCATAAATAACATCATTTAACTTCTAAGTAAAACAAACTGTAAGAAATACAAATTATTACCGTCATCAAATGGCTTTAGTATACATTAACACGTGTGAAAGGTGTCACAGATAAACAATAATTATCGGATTAAAGAGATCAGTCAACAGAAATCGAGGCTAGCTTGTGTTCGATTGTAACGTGTTAATTTTTAAAGGAACATCTTTGTTGGTTCATTTTGCTGGTATGACTCGATATCACAGTGATAATTCACAACTTTCTCCGCTATCTTAAATCGACAAAATTTCAGTCAAGATTGATATATAATAAGTTTTGAGGTTACACAAAACTTCAGTCAAGAAAAGAATTGAATAGAAAAGTCACAGTTAAGATGACCTTGAATCCTGAAATTATTCAGCTCTCAATCTAACAACTGAAATGCGCTTTGTATAGATGAACATTCTGCGCAGTCTGATGATGGAAAAATACGGAAAAACAAGTTTCTTAACAATCGAATGGCAGTTGTTATCATTAATCGACATAAACCAAACATCGATTATGTGCCATGTCAGTAAATTCAAGCAATTTTATGTTTGGCTGAGTCTTAGTTACGTTGACCTACATCCTCGTGCAGGGGAAAGCACACCTGCATTTTTGCAGATATGTTTGCATGGAAATAAAAACAACTTAAAAAACACGTTACTTACCATAATAACTTTATGATATACGTCGTATTTCAAGTTTATTATCTCAATGAGACAATTATACATCATAATGATGATGTCTGATCCCACCCGTCTATCATTTCATGATAGTTTATTTGAGATAAATAAAGCATTAAAATACAAGCAACCTACCCAAAAATTTTTTAGATTATCACCTTACGTGTATTTTAAGTTTATTGTTTCCAATAAGCCACATGTACATATGTTACCCATGGCTACACATCCCAAAGGGAGATAACAAATGGATCTGCTACTTATTATCAAGGGCAGTGAACTCTAGCGAATAACCTTAATAAACCTGATCCTGTGAAAACCGGATTTTTTTTTCAAGGAACGGAGCCGGTCCGGTTTTCACAAGTTTCACTGTATCAAAATGATCGTCATGTCAATACCTACAATATTCCAATATACATGCTTATACAAAAAGTTGCTAGTTTTCAAAATAACTAACAATTTCAATTTTCATTTGAAGCTGTGACCTTGAACTTTGAATATATGACCTTGAGCCATATATCAAAATGATCGTCATGTCAATACCTACAATATTCCAATATACATGCTTATACAATTAGTTGCTAGTTTTCAAAATAACTAACAATTTCAATCTTCATTTGAAGCTGTGACCATGAACTTTGAACATATGACCTTGAACCATATATCAAAATGATCGTCATGTCAATATCTACAATATTCTAATATACATGCCTATACAAAAAGTTTATAGTTTTCAAGATAATTAGCAATTTAAGTCTTCTTTTGCAGCTGTGACCTTGACCTTTCAACATATGACCTTGAACCAGGGTTCACACTGGCTTCAAATTTCTTTTCTCCAAAATTTTCGCCAGATTCTTATTTTTTCGCCAAATCAAATTGTTTTTGGCCAAACAAATCTCCAAATTTCGATAGTGAATACTTGCGAGGAGTTTGAAGAAAAAAAAATTTCCCATGACATATGAGCTTTTTGGCCATGATAGTTACTTGTATATAATCATGATCATTTGCAGAATTAAGATATATATATAGAAGTCTATGTAAATGACCAGTGAATATTAAGGTGATAAAAAATCATGCTGTTTTTTTAAATAAAATTTATTTAATACTAAAAATACAAAGCACTAGGACCTGAATCGCACATATAATAACTTAAACATATATACATTCTGTCTCTATTTACAAAGCACTAAAGTCATCTTTTGCCGCTTCTATAATCTCTATTTAATATTTACTTTTATTTATCAATTAAAGTTAATCTCATTAATTTAAAATTCGTCTTGGTTTTACTCCTGCCCAAACTTTAAACACATTATCAAAGTCAATATTTTCTCTTTGGTCATCCATTGAAATTCTAAATAAATTATCTAAAGTCTTTTCTTTCAATCTGTTTCTCTGACAGGTTTTAATCAGATTCTGTCTTGAAAATCCACTTTCACAATCCACTGTAGAAACTGCCAGTGTCAGAAACCTCTTGCACATAATCCCTACCACAGGAAAAATATCTAGCAATTTCAAGCCCAACTGTGCCACATCCTTCACAGAATTTACACTTTCACTATTCTTATTAACTTGAACTTTGACATAACCATTAAAACTAGATAACTCCTGAGCAAAACATGCTGAATCCTTAATACCACAACTACTCAAATAGTCACCAACTGTCGTAACATCATCACTACTCAACTGGCCATCTAAACTAGGGTTCAAAACTGCACACATAGCTGACATGATCTTAGCATCCTTACCATCACTGAACCTTTCCTTAAGATTTGACACTGTATGATCTACAAAAGCCTCGCATGAAGACACAGCCTCCTTCCTCTGTTGGGCCCTATCTCTAATTGTGTGACCTTTAAACTGAAAAGTGTATAAACCGTCACTGTCTAACATTGGCTCAGATGGACAACACTAAGAAATTCAGCCAAAACACTACCGCACTTAGAGTAGCTAAGATTCTCCAAAACTACAATAGTGGAACTTAACAGTGGGTTCACCTGTGAAAAATCTAGATCAGACTTCTGATACATCTTACTCAGAAAACACAACTGTTTCAAAACATCTGACAGAAAGTGTGCACAGAACAAAAACTTGTATGTAGACACTGGCTTGTACAAGCTTAAAGCCTTAGCTGAATTCTCCTCAAGAAACACAGAAATCAGTGATGAATAATTCCTTACTACAGCATGGACACTACCCTCAAAACTAAGCCACCTTGTAGCAAACACTTGTTTGAACCTACTCTTTTCAACACCTTCAATAACTTCCTGAATACTCTCAAAAGCTGTCATATGTTTTGGAAAAAAAACTAAAACACTTGTAAATAGAATTCAAATTTCCTGAAACTTTACCAGATATGGAACTTTATCAGCACCAGAACCACAACCTAAAGCTAACCTGTGGGCAATACAATGTGTAGCAAGCAAACTGAGGGAAAAATCTCTCAGTCTAGTCACAACACCTGACTTTGACCCTACCATCACTGCTGCTCCATCAGTGGATATCCCTATAATATCACCTACATCTAAACCCTTACTAGTGAGAAGATCTAACACTTCCCTAATAATACTATCTGCAGTAGCACTAGCTAACTGCCTGACACCTAAAAAGTATGACCTGGGTTCCCACCTAACACCTATTTCCTCAACTATCCTGATATATACCAACAAATTCTGATGAACTGATACATCAGTTGACTCATCTATCATTATACTGAACTCCTTACTAGCCTCAACCTTAGCCAACAACTTATCCTCTAATACCTTACTTATAGCTGCCTGAAAGAGGTATGATCATCAACTGCCAGGTCTTTAAGTTGTGTGGCACCCTGGAATGAATCAGAGGTTCATGTTTAATGATGACAATACTATAGTACTTAGTACATGTAATAAGTGAAATACTTTTGAATGAGGTGTCTTGTTAACGATTAACAAAAATTTCACTGAAAATTCTTGTTTAATTCAAATAATGTTCTGAAAGATGATAAGAAGGTGATGTCTTGAAATTATTTAAAGAGAAATATTCTTTACCTGTTCTATGCATAATTCATGAAGTTTTGGAACAGTACTGTTTGATAAGTCATTAACAGCTGCAAAGTAAACATTGCGTAAGGCAGAAACTATGGCACATTTGTTTTTGGACAAGGTTACTTCACGGGCAGCATCCATACAATTACTTTGTTTGGAAATCTCAATTGCACGGGCATGGCTATTAAGACCTGAAATAGAAAAAATGAAATGAAACAAAATATTGAAATAAAATGCTATTTTTCAAAGAATTTTTGTTTTATATGCACAGTTCTAGTATATCTATAAATGATCCCTATTTATAATCAATTTTGCATTATACTTGCTACACTCATTTCATAATATAGATTTTTGTGGATAAATAATTTAATCTCTCTCTCTCTCTAACACATACACACACAGCTTATCATTAAATTAATTCTGAGAAGGAATAAATTTTAATTATCCAATACAAAGTTTAATATATATAATTAATTACCTTTGCCTTCTGTATGTTTCACAACTGATTCTTTTTTCAAAATTGTGCAACCGATGGTAAATGTGTTGCAAACTTGTGCATTTATGCAAATATCACAAAACATAGATTTGGATTTAGCATCATATCGTTACCATGGACGATTGAATTTCCATGTCTCTTTATATGATCTAATCTCAATTTTGGGAGTTTTAGAAACTTTAGAATCTTCCCCACTTTCTTTAGTTTTAGTGGGTGTATTAAAGCCAAATGACGACAACTTGGCGGCTTTGGCCAAATTGTTCATGTTGTCCGAAGGTTTACGCTTCACCATTTTGAGATGTACTGATCTGATCTGTAAATGAACATCGTTTTATATGCTAGAACTGTCGGTATATTAAAGTATGTTTTGCTTAAACATTCTTTTTATGTTTAATTCAAACGAATGCCGACCATCACTTACCTGTAATTACACCACATCTCGGCACGTTTAGTTTAAAGGGACTTTAAACTAGAAGACAATTATTACATTTTGATCTGAGAGAGAGAGAGAGAGAGAAAGAGAGAGATTTAATTAACTATAAAAGGTATTCATGTCTTTGTCCTTTTAACAGGTTTTCAGGACTTTAATAAATTATTTATCAAAATAATCGTCATATCAATACCTACAATATTCTAATATACATGCCTATATAAAAAATTAATAGTTTTAAAGATATAGTGACAAATATATAATTTTTAGCAATTTCCCCACTATGTGCCTTGCCATTTCCCCATTTTGAGCCCCATGGCTACCATTTGTGCAAATCTAAAACTACATGACCTAAGAATGTTATAAATGAAATACCTAAGGTATATCTCTTGTACATTAAGAGAAGAAGATTTTTTAATTTTTTTCACTATTTCCCCCTTATGGGGCCCCAAGGGGACATAACTCCTTCATATGTGCAAATCTGAAAGGGCTTCATCCAGGCATGATGGTTACCAAGTTTCATTAAATTTGGTCCAGTGGTTTTGTAGGAGAAGATTAAAATGTAAAAAGTTTACGCACGACGCACGTCGTGCACGAAGGACGACGCACGAAGATGGATAGCAATAGCTCATCTGAGCTTTCAGCTCAGGTGAGCTAAAAAGGTGTTGGGTTCATTCATAAATGTTTCTGTTTGATGTAATTGTGGACATGTAGAAGAGTGGTCAAGCCAGCCAATGATGAACAACATGCCTGCAGGAAATTTAATAATTACAGGAGCTATAATGTTTTTTGGTTGTGGCCCAGTAAAAGCGTTAAATTTTATGAATCATGAACAATTTCTGCAAGGACTTTCCATTACATGCAGACAGCATACATAGTGCCAAGCATCAATTCTGTTTGGCAGCTTCATCAGCAGCTGAACATAGATTCAATATTTCATATTTTCTTCTAATATCTTCAGATTGAGATATATCTTTTAAGTACATTAGTTTGTTGACTTAAATACAAAGGTTTGCCTCAACATTAAATTTAAATTGTTGAAATTAATTTTGAACCTATAGTTATCTGAACTGTGAATTAAAAAAAAAGGGATTTAGTCTTGACTAACAAAAAATAATCAGATCGAATGTAATATTTTTGACTAGATCACATGACCCAGACATATTTATAATATACCAGTTACTGTAGTATATTACTGGTTGTAGAATAAGCGAGATTAGATCTTTATAACATAATGACAGTGCATGTGAACAAACTTGCTTTTTGATTGTAATAGATAAATATATTACAAATACCAGTTAAATTTTGATGTGCCAGATTTGCACATTTCGGAAATTTATTCCTAATCAGTGACGCTAAGACCGAAAAGTTTGATAGATAAAAAACATAGGCCAAACAGTTGAAAATAATGAATCTAAAATTAATAGGTAATCAGTGAACGACATTCTTGCCTAATTATATATATATATATATTACTGTGTCAGAGTGAGCTTTCGTTTAGTTAACATAGTTATAAAATAATTTTAATTATCATTTTTTTTTCAAAGGTGTATGAAGTTAAGTACTCATATGTCATGGAATAAGAGTGTTTGAAGAGAGGACCAGTGTTCAATCTAGAGCGCGCCATTGGCCCCTTAAAATTGGAAATGGCGCATTGAAAACGTCCCGATGGGCCGACCTGGCGCATTGTTAACAGGTGATGTACTTTCACTTTCGCCGGTTCGTCATGCAACATAAATAAACGTTCCATTGATTTTGATAAAAAGGTGTACTCAACTGAATGTTACGAAGTGGTTTGGAAGATCCCCTCGTATAATCTATTGTTTATAAAAGCCAATGAAGCTCTTTTAGAACTTTTTCCGAATACAAAGTAATAGAGTCTGTAGCAACCGGTGCAGGTTGATGATGAAGCGAATTTCAGATTATTTCAAATCTTCTGAAACGAAATAATCAAAAGTCGATCAGAGTTCGTCTGCCCCTGAGATTAACAGCGATGATAAAACGGACGAAACAGCACGTAACCAATCATCAGATAAACGAAAGTTCCAAAGAAATTGGCTTTCTGATGAACGCTTTAAGCAGTGGTTAATATTTGACAATGACTCGTGTCAAGCTGCTGATGATGTTAGTTATCTCAAAAAGTATAGAGAAATTCTTACAACCATGTTCTATCATTTCAAGCATTCTTCATTACGTACAGCCAACCTTAGCAAGATTGAAGAAGTACTTGATAAACAACTTAAAATAAAAGAAATACATTCTGTGGGGTGGTTTGCTTTTTTCAGTGCTTTAGAGGCTGTGTTTCATACATGGGGCTCATTAGTTACATATTTTGAACAAGAAAAACAATGTGAAAAGGGTGGGACTGCTAAAGGTATACATACACAACTTGTGCAGTTTGAGTTTTTTGCTGTAACTTACCTGTTAATGGACATTATGCCAATTTTAACTAAACTTAGTCTGTCATTCCAAAAAGAAAACTTGGATATAGCACTTGTACAGCCTCTTGTAAAATCTACCATCAGTCAGAATATCTTTTACAGAATGATGGTCATTATATGCATGAATTGCATTTTGCCATGAGTGACAATAAACTTGAGCTTAGGAACCATACTGTGTCTTTTACCAAAAATAAACTGACCCATGTTGAGAATGTTAAAAAGATTTCATTAGTGGGGTTATCACTCAGATTAGACGCAGATTTCCAGTTGATGACACTTCTGTTATTGGTGCTTTGGCAATCCTAGGTTTGAGAGGAATTACATTTGTGGGCAGTGATAAACTAGGTGAGCATGGTAAAGATGAAATAGACTTGCTATGTAGTAAATATGGTTCTGGCAAGCCTGATAATGAACCTACATATGTTGATGAGCTTTTGGTAAGAATGGAGTGGAACTTGGTGAAAAATTTAGTACTTCAGCAAAAGTACCCAACTGACAACATTTTCATATTATGGAAAATTCTGTACAAGCACCATAGGGATCAACTCTCAAACTTGTTGAAGCTAGCTGAATTAGCTTTGATTGCACCCCTACAAACTGCTGACTGTGAGGGAGCATTTTCCTTTCAAAATGACATCAAAACTTGCGATCGAAATAGGTTGTCAGCTGATAGGCTCAATAAACTAATGAGAATAGCTATGAACAAAGCTGGTGTTGCAGATTTTGACTTTGATAAGGCTGTAACAGTGTGGAGAGATGTAAAGAGCAGGCGGGCATTTTAATTGATATGTTGCAGATGTAAATATGTTAAGACTTTTGGAGTGTTATATTGGCAGATGTAAATATGTTATCAGTTACGACTGTTTGGAGTTTTATATTATAATGGTGTTTGACACAGGTGTACCAAGATTGTAATTATATAGGTATGTTATAAAGCACATTTCTTGTCTTATATTCATCGGCCCCTTTATTTCAGAAATGGCCCCATATTTTCATCAGCTGGGGCCCAAATGACCCCATTGCCTTCAATCCTAGATTGAACACTGGAGGACTTCCGTACCTTGACAACGAAAATGTAAAAGTGAAGGAAATAGTTACATAGCCAGGTCAAGAAATTCATAAAGAGCGATCGCCCTGATATTAAACATTATTTTGATGTGTGGCATATGGATAAAGGTACTAACTACAGTTATATTTTTTTGTTCTGTAAGTATTGCTTTTATGTTGATATTAGCATCTTGAGATAAATTGGACCACTGAAAAAGCAAAGAAAAATGATATCTGCATGCTGGTTATCTTTCACATTTTTGTTCAATAAAACATTGTAATAAATTGCTAAAAGGAAAGTAATAATTTGTTTTCAATGATTAATCTTGTTTGTTCCTGTGTTTGTTTAATAAGGTTCTGGCATCTTATGATTTAAAAAAGTAAAAACTGTTTATAGATAAATAATAACCAACCAGTTTCTTTCTTTTCACTTTCAGGCGTTAACTATAAACTGAAAAAAGGAAAAATTAAAGACTGTGGATATGTGGCATTGTGTCACGTTCTGTTAGTAACCACAAGTATTGGTGTGCAGCATCAAGTATTGGAAATAGAGAAATTGTCTTAGAAAAATGGCTGTCCATATTAAACCATGATGTGGACATCCATGAAGGTCATGGGAATAGGTTTCCAGAATGTGTACATAACCAGCTTGAAGACAGAGCATGGATGAAGGAAGGTACTAAATGTTTACATGAATTTTATATGTATCATCAACGGGTGTATGTATGTTCTTGATTCTTTGATCAGGCAATTGGCATACTGGGTATCTAGGAAAAGTGTTGTTGGCGTGCTTGTCTAAAGTCAGCAGTTTTTTGCAGGCACTCAGGTTTCCTCCTCACCCCTGAACTGACTGTCTTGATAAAAGTGAAAAAATCTTGACTTGGGCTTTAAACATTGTAACATTATCTTATCATTAGATCTGTGGGCATTAAAGTATTAGTTCAATTTAAATGCAATGTTTTATTTTAAAAGTGCTGATGGGTGTTGCAGAATATTATAGTCAACATGCCAAACTGTATGTTTAGTTAAATGTTTCATTACAGATAGCAAGGCCTACATTGAACTGAAAAATGTTGTAAAAGGTTCAATGCTTTTAAAAGACATACATAAGTTGTCACCAACTGAACAGACATCCAGTTTAGAGTCATTCCATAAAGTTGTTTGCTTCTTCGCACCTAAAGCAGTACATTTCTTTTACCCACAAATGAGAGCAAGGTAAACATTAAAAAAAACATTACCATACAGAAAAACAAACCATTTAATTAACAATTTTGCCTCATGATGTTCGAAAAAGCCTTAATGCTGAAAAAATGTCACCATGGTTATTTCTATCATACGTAACATAGAAAAAATTAAAATCTAGGACCATCACACTTAAAAATTAAGATTCATGCCCCTTTGGTGAATTTTTCTAAACAGAGCTGTACATAAGTATTTTAAGTAGATGTGTCATGCATGTCATAGATATTTTCAGAGGATATGCCTTTTAGAAATATTTTCCTATCCAGACAATTTCAATATTCTAAAAATAGCCAAACCTGTGAAAAAAGTCTACAAGTGAAATAAAATTTTTATGTTGCTTAGAATGAAAATGCTTTTAACATTTTTGTTCAAGTCTTTACCTGGCAGCCTTGCACTTTAATGAGATATTCCAGTGGAAACTGAACGAGGCATTAGGTGATTTAGACTGTACTTTCACGATAGCCGATTATATTATCATTACAGGATGTAGTAATTAACTCTGGCGCGAACGGAGTTGAAAGCGCTCACTGTTCGACGTTAAGACAGCAATATCGTGATGAACGATAAAAAGGAGGCCAAACAATGTTTAATATGCGTCTCAAACAGGAATAGTTAGCATTACGAGTCTCAACATGGAATATTGTTAATTACCTATTTTTTCCCTGGTACAACACCTTTTGCACGTCACTTTTGAAAGGAAGATATCTCGAGATATCGTCCTTAAAATAGGTCGATTTACCGAAAACCGAGGGAAAATACGTTTATAACTCCAGCTTACTCGCATTACTCACGTTATTTATTTACAATCTTATGAAGAAGAAAATACATGTACACGTACACAAAAAAAATAAAATGATCTATATTCTCGATGAAAAACTAGCTTTTAAACAATATTCAATGACATTGACACTCGTCAACATTAGCGATCTTTCTTGGAACCTTATTTGAAGGTGTGGTCATAGATATGATGTCAAGTCGTCCTAAAAAATTTAAATGTGGTACAATTAAGGTGTGTACTTAGTTATTAGGAAGGAAACGAGGAAGCAGATGAACCGCACCTATTTACAAAACAAGGAAGGTGTTTAAGAGTAGCGGGTGTGTAACGGGGATCTCTTTACCAATTTCTTTGTGCGGAATAATAGCATTTTGGAAAAAACTGATCTGTAAATCTAATGCGTAAGTGTCAACCTACTTCCGTAAAAAAATTGGGCACGTGCGATTAATACCGGCTTCCAATGAAATGATCTTGACTTCGAACTTTGTTGTTGTTGTGATGTGTGCTCACTGATGTGTATAATGCAAGGGTTTATATATGTTTACACTCGTCACGATAAAATAATTAAAATTTTAAATTTTAGACAAAACAAAAAATTTACCAAATACTAAAAAATATCTATTAGGTGTTGCTAGCTGAAAAATACTGAGTCGCGCTGACTGAAACACGAAATATAACTAATATTATTTATGTATTTGTTATGATAATATTTATCATTAATAAATAACGGGCGTAGTCAATTGCAACCTCGTGTCGTGTTTACTTGATCAACATCTACAGCCTGACTTCATTATCTAGACTGTACATACCGCATACGTCACCTCATACACATACCAATACAGGAACCATATCATAACATTTCCCCTTTCAAGCTAAGCGAAACTCGTACGTTGCTTTAATATATATCTATCTATAATACAATTTAATGGAAATAAACATATGACTAACTGTCCTTAAAATCCTCAAAACACTAACTGAAATAACAGTTGTTAAGATAACTAATGGTTTGTTAATAATCCGACCACTTAGTTTTCACATTCGGTGACTTTATATTAGACTCATTACACACATTCTCGCATGGTTTATCACTCGCACTTTCTGACGAGTCACTATGCGAGCTAACATCACACTGAGTTTGGGGATCTTGAGACAAAGTTTAAGATTCTTGTGAAACACTTTGATCGGAACCCGATTTGCTAGATCTAGTTGCTTGAATATGTTTCCGATTTCTAACAAACGAACCATGTGGCTTTTTAACAGTATATTGACGACGGACAGGATCAGTTTGGGTCACGATGCCCGTCTCTTTTCAAAGTTTCTCGTCATATAATTAAACACGTATTTGATCACCCGTTTCAAGTTCCGGTTATAATTTTGGTGAATAAAGTCGGTCATAATAATACTTAGCACGCGATTTTGCATATACATTGCAGCGTCTGACGCCGCTTAAACTAGGCCACTAAGGTTTCAAACTCTGCCAAAACCGGTAGCGTAGTACGAATTTGTCTTCCCATGATAAGTTGAGATGGACTAAATCCCGTTGCCGCGACTGTAGTCGATCGATACGTCATAAGCGCCAAAAATATATCATTCTGTGCTAAAATTTTCTTAGCAATTTTGACCGCGCGCTCTGCCTCGCCGTTAGACTGGATAGTGAGGACTACTAAATGATTGTCTGAAATTATAGTCATTGGCGAATTGCTTGAACTCAGTCGCGGTAAACTGTGTACTTTTGTCTGAAAATAGCTCTTCCGGAACACCCCAACGAGCAAAAATATTTTTAAGTTTTGCAATAACTACGCAGCATGTTATATTGGACAAATGCGCTATTTCTAAATATCTGGAAAAATAATCCATTACGACTATACATCGTTGCTTATTGAATTCCAGAAGATCTACTGAAATTTTCTGCCAGGGCCTATCCGGTAACGGTGTAGTTTTTAACAGTTCGCGTCTTTGCAAAGATTTGTGAATTTGACAGAAAGTTTAGACTTGAACTGTGGCCTTAATATCTTGACTAATCCTGGGCCACCAAACGTACGGTTTTGCGCGTTCTCGACATTTGGTTAGACCAAGATGACCTTCGTAGATCATGGTCAACGTTTCAGTACGCTGTGAACTTGGTATAAGTATTCGATCTTGGTACAAAATAAGTCCATTCGCAACTGAAAGATCATTACAAGGCATGTGATATTCTCGAATATTATTCGAAACAGATTGTCGGCGATTTGGCCATCCCGATTTAATCATGACGGTTACTTGAACGAGACTAGGATCATCAGCTGTTGCTTTTCTAATGGCATCAAGTTTGGCGTCAGTAGTCGGCCAATTTTGCTCAACCGAACAAACGTAAGCGTCTACTGGTTCCAACAAATCCGCATTTACGCAACTTAGCGGACTTCGCGAAAGAGTATCCGGAACAACTAAGTATTTACCTCCCGATATGTTCTGCTTTGCAATTGAATCTGCGGAGTCGCATTTAAAGACGTTGGCATCTTACTGGCGTCTGATCTAAATCTTGTGTGTTAATCAATGGTACTAACGGCTAATGGTCGGTTAAGAGTCGGAAACTTTCAAAACCTATCAGATATCTCTCGAATTTTTCGCAAGCAAAGACTGACGCCAGACATTCTTTTTCAATCTGCACGTACTTTACTTCAGATTCGTTCAGTGCCCTCGAACAAAACGCGACAGTTTCAATTCCTCGCCATGCAACTAGAAAAGTGCAGCTCCAAGACCATAACTACTCGCGTCCGCACTGACCACTGTAAGTTTACTGATATCATTATAAGAAAGGACCGGTGTATTTGTCAACATTCGCTTAACGTCACGAAACGCTTTATCTTGGCCTGGACCCCAAAACCATTCAATATCTGACTTGAGCAGATCTGTCATAGGTTTAATGACACTTGACAAATCGGGGAGAAATCTACCCAAATAATTGATCATACCGACCACACGTCGTAACTCAGAAATATTTGTCGGAGGTGCAAATTCCGTTAATGCCTGTATGCGCTTAGTGTTCGGCTTGGAACCTTCCATGCTAACTGTATGACCAAAATTCTCAAGTTGCGACTTTCGAAACTCGAACTTGTCTTTATTAAGTTTCAAACCCGATTTATGTATCCATTCCAATACCTTATTAAGACGATCATCGTGTTCCTCGATATTCTTACCGAAAACCAATGTATCGTCAATTATAGCTTCCACGTCTTTTAAACCGCGAAGAAGTTCGGACATCTTTCGCTGATTTCTGGTGCAGATGTTATGCCAAATGGAACACTTCGGAAACAGAATCTACCAAACGAAAACAGAATCTACCAAACGGTGTAATAAACTTAGTAGGTCTTGCGCTACTAGGCTGATAAAACCCGTTGGACGCGCCGAGTTTCGAAATATACTTAGTTCCAACGAGCTTAGGCGTAATATCATCTAACGTCGGCAGCATGTAGTGCTCGCGTTTCACAGCTCATTTAACTTTTTTAAATCAACACATATTCTTATTTTGTTATTTTTCTTAACAACGAGGACAATAGGTGCACACCACTCTGTTGGTTTCTTAACCTCCTCTATGATACCCTCACACTTCATTCTCTCTAACTCAGATTCAACCTTACTCATTAGCGGAAATGCAATACGACGTGGAGAAGTAACACAATATGGTTTGGCATTGTCTCTTAAAGTTATACGAACAGGTTCACATTGCAATAAATCACTAGTCCCAAAAACTGTATTGATTTCCTCAACACGTTGAATAAGACCCATATGATCGGCAACCGATCTAGCTAAAAGATCACTGATGAGTACCGCGGGTCACAAAAACTGTCAACTGAGACTTTCTCCTTATATTTTGTAAACGCAATAAACTTCCTGAGACATTCGATAGTTCCTCCAGGACTCTGTAGAAATGTTTTACCGTGACAATTTTGGCTTGACCGGAAACGACTTATAAGTTAATTCTGAGACAAATGTTATGTCCGCACCCGTGTCAATTTTAAATTTAATCCATTTTGAGCATAATTGTAGATCAATTGTCTTTGCGTTATCTTTTCCATCACAGTTTGTAATAGATCCTAGGAAGAATTGGTCATTTTCAGTAGAGCTATCACAAAGTACTTCCCTCACTGAATGCCGATTCGAGTGGCAGCAAACAGCAAAGTGATGTAATTTATTACAAATTCTACAGCGCTTGTCTTGAGCCAAACATCTGTTTTTGCCATGCGTTTTATTACACTTTGTACATAAAGTTTGATAAACATGATTTCCCGAGACATGATAACCTTGAGACGACCGCTGTCTAACATTGCCGCGACCCAGACCACTACCACTACCACGTGCTCTGGGTTTCCCGCGAAACTTTTTACTGCATCCACATGTTGAACTTGTCCTCTCATTTGGCTTTTCACTTGTTCCATTTGTCCAGTCATGTTTAAACTTTTTCATGAATTAGTCCAGGCATTAGTTGAAGTTTTTTTAGAAAGAACTTTATCAGTTATACCAATAACAAATTGATCGCGTATGACTTCATCTTTATTCGCGAAATTGCAATTTTCAGACAGTTCGTACAAAGATCTTATGAAGCTTTCCACTGACTTACCTTGTGACCGTTTCCTTTCGTGGAATCGAGCTCTCGGGTATTATGTTCCGTTTCGGAATAAAATGTTCGTCAAACTTTTGCATGACCTACACATATTTGTCCTCGTCACCTTCCTCTGCGGATACAAAACTTTTCACTGTGTGTTCTGCCTCGCGACCCATCGAATATATATAACCACTTATCTGTAATTTGTCGTCTTCTTTATCAAATTTTGTGACCGTTCGGTAACGTTAGAAACGTTGCCGCCATTCCGGCAACTTCGCCGGTTTTGCAAAGTCAAATTTTTCTGGTGGGTAAAACCTTGCCATCTTCAAGATAATCCTGCGACACGCTTGTCAACTCTACTGAATACTGTAAACCGCTTTATATTAATAGCAAATAGAAATTTTTGCGATTGCAAAGTGCCAGTTGTATTAGCGCAGTTTTATTTTAGCGCCAGTGATAACCCTGTTTCGGACCCCAAAATATACGACTGTACCCGACTATATAATAAAACTTATTAAGCTACCTGTATGGAACTAGTTTATATACATGCGTAATCCCCTATGAAGAGGTGATGAGTAATATTAATGAAGCCAATCAAGCCACACAAAACTCTGTTTAACATTCTATACATGTAGACATATTTATAAAAATGTAGCGGTTTGTTTAGAGTCGAGCGTTCCCGTGGATTTTAGTGCTTTTTCAAACCGTTTATTGTGGATTAACTAATATTTATTTAGAAGTTAACGTGACAAAAATTCGGATTTTATTTCATTTTCATTTAATGTGCGTGCACATATCATTCCCTCTCAGCTGAAACGGAAATAGACTCTTTGGACTGATTGATAAAACTTATTGTTCATTTTTATGTATTTGTAGATCAATACAGCTTCTCATTCATTAAATGTGTTTTAAAAAACTTTTAAAATATTAATATGATTAAATGACGGGAAGAGGTATAATATTCAACAATAATAGTTAAACATTGTCACAGACCGTTTCGGGGGACCATCAGAAATTGTTCGTAAGTGTTGTAAAATTTTAGCGGCATTTTTATTTTAGCGGTTTAATTCTTCGGCCAATTGCTCAAAATAAAACTGCCGCTTAATTTTCACGGTTTACAGTATTTTGCTTTTCAAAAACATCCCACTTCTGACACCATGTAATGATAATATTTATCATTAATAAATGACTAAGGCGTAGTCAATTGCAACCTCGTGTCATGTTTACTTGATTAACATCTACAGTCTGACTACATTATCGTAACCATACACACTCGTCGAATGAATACGGTAAGTATTGATACAGAACGGAAATGAATTGTAGACCATGGGATTATGTCGTTTATAAACTTTATATATATATATATATATATATATATATATATATATATATATATATATATATTTATGCAAGATGATTAAAACCTTTTGTTCAAATCCTTTTTGTCAAAACTGATTTAAAAGGGAATTCAGAACAAAACGAGTAAACACAGGTTGTTTTGTCTCAATTCCCATTGGTATGTTTGTTTTGATTCGATAATGGCTACGGGTCCCCGAACTATTTCGGATAGTCCTATTATCTGCTCGAAGAGGCAGGGGTATCATCCGGGACAACCGGACTCTGTCGCCCGCTTTGCTATCGATTTGATCTTCATATAAGTGAATGAATCTCGACTATGACGTAAAAACAAACGCAAAATCTCCATTTACTCGTACAGTAACCTGTTTCGTATTTCAATTAAGTGAATAAATCTTGACCACGTTTATGCATTGTTTGTGGTTTGAGTTCTTGCTACAAACTATTCATAGTTGAGATCCTTCTACCGTATATTCAAATAAGTGAAAAAAAACTTTATTTTACGCAAAACCTTTACCTGTTCGCATACAAGTGAAATAATTTTGATTAAGATGTAAAACAAGCGAAAACTTTTCAACACACCTACTGTTAATCACAATGACTCGTTTAACCATACCTGCTATGACTAGTAATTAGCATGAATCACAATGACGCGTTTCACCATACCTGCAATGACTAGTAATTAGCATGAATCACAATGACTCGTTTAACCATACCTGCTATGACTTGTTTCACCATACCTGCTATGACTAGTAATAAGCATGAATCACAACGACTCCTTTTCGAAATACCTGCTATGATTTGCGCATGGTATGAATCACAATGACTCGTTTCACCAAACCTACTATTAATCATAATGACGCGTTTCCGAAATACCTGCCATGACTAGTAAATAGCATGATTACCTGCCATGACTAGTTATTAGCATGAATCACAATGACGCGATTCGCCACACCTGCTATGACTAATTATTAGCTTGAATCACAATGACTCGTTTTACTATACCTGCTATGACTAGTGATTAGCATGAATCACAATGACTCGTTTAACCATACCTGCTATGACTAGTAATTAGCATGAATCACAATGACTCGTTTCACCATACCTGCTATGACTCGTTTCAAAATACCTGCTATGATTTACCCATGGTATGAATCACAATGACTCGTTTCATCACACCTACTTTTAATCATAATGAAGCGTTTCCGAAATACCTGCCATGACTAGTAATTAGCATGAATCACAATGACTCGTTTCAGCACACCTGCTATGACTAGTTATTAGGATGAATCACGATGACGCGTTTCCGAAATACTTGTTATGAATAATCGTCTAACAAGGAAAAAAATCATTTCATAGAAATATTTAAAGCGAGAAAGATGTCGGATATACGCTGTAATTTAGAACCAGACAATCAGCGCTACTTGCGTGTATCTAGCCGGAAAAACGCTTTAAGAGTTGACCTGAGAGAATGGGACGGCAACAAACCTACACAGAAAGGAATATCTTTAAGCCTGATGCGATGGGTTATTCTTACTCAAATATTCGACGACATAAATTCTGCCTTGAAAGAAAACAAACATTTGAAATTACATCTGGGAAGGAATGTATTTTGTTCCGGAGTCAAGCCCGTGTGGTTCTGAAAGCCTCCCTCACAAGAAGACTTGGTACCAACCAAGAAAGGTATTTGTTTCCGACCATCGGAGTACGATAAACTAAAAGATTGTAGTTTAGTGCTAGAAGATTTTGTTCCGGAGTTAAAAACTGTAGTACCTTGTTACTTACAAAATGACCATCTCAATCAGTTAGGTGCTCTCAGATGTTCCAATTGCAACCCAGACGATTTCATAAACTGGAGAAAACAAAACTTTATTCTCACGTTATGAAGTGGACATAATGCAAACAATTTTCTTTGTCTTAATGTTGAACAGATAACAAACAATTCCTTTTTTTTTTTTTTTTGTCAAATCTGAAAATGAACAGAAAGACACATTAAGTAAACTATATCATGATGTAGTATCACTATATCATTGGCATGATTTCATTAAAATATTCGGAAAGTAATAAGTATCATTACCTTTTTTTTTACTTTTCAAACTGAAATAAAAAAAAAACGTATAAAAAAGAATTTTTTTTATGTTAAAGCTGCATTAAGTTTACCAATTTTCTGAATTTTTTTTGATTTTTAAAAATATTTTTTTAAAAGTAGATATCATCTAACCACGATCCGTGACATTCATTTTCTAAAATTTCATTTCTTTCAGCTGTAAATAAACAGAATCCTCTGACCGGTTGGTCAGTGTTCTACGATGGTAATTATGAGCTTGGAGCATGCGCACGGATGTAGGGAAAAGCCTAGAATCGAAAGTGAAACATGACAGATTGCATTAATTGTCTTACATTAATATCCAGATGTAGTTGAAATGGTGTTATTTATCCCTTACTAAGTCACAAATGACAAATTCAACGAAGTTCTGTGTTTAATTTATCGTATTTCAACATTTTGAAAGTTGTGTTTAAATGACCCGGGTTTTGATGACGTAACCATGTTCTAAAATTAGATCCCAAATGCTGCATCTCGCTGGGTAAATACTGAAATTTCTGTATTTATTTGAGCTTTTATCTTTGAACCAAATGTAACATTGTTCATTAGGAACATCATTTATTAGATTAACACCGTTTTAATTTTTTCTTTGGAAAACTTAATGCAGCTTTAACACTTAACATAAAAAATAAAATTCTTTGAATACATTTTTTTTTTATTTCAGCTTGAAAAGTAAAAAAAAGGTTATGAGCCCTACCAGACTTTTCCTCCATGAATACAGACAAAAGTGCAGGGTAATAAACTACAATGGCATGCACTGATCCCTCAAAACTAAGCCAGCGAGTGTGAAATACCTCCTTAAACTTGGTAGCATAAGAATTAAGAACTGCCTGAATAGCCTCCAACTTTGCCTGGTTTTTGGGAGAATTGTGAAAATATTTATATATCGAATTCAAAACCTCCTGAAACTGAACAAGATATGGTACCCTATCTGCTGCACCACCACAGCTAAGAGCTAATCTATGAGCTATATGTGTAGATAAAATACTTGGATTGAGTACTTTAACTGTGTAACTACCCCTGCCTTACAACCTATCATTACACTAGCCCCATCAGTAGATATGCCAACCATGTCCTTAAACTGTAAACCCTTACTACCTAAAGCCTTAAGAAGTTCAGCTACAATACAATCTGCATTAGCTAGAGATAGCTGCCTGATACTTGAGAAAGATGTTTTTGGTTCAACCCTGCCTAACTCCCCAACCAAATACCTAATATAGACAACCATATTTTGATGTACAGAGATATCAGAACTCTCATCAATCATGACACTATAAATTCCAGATTCCCTAACCTTACTGAGCAACTCATCCTGCAATACCTGAGCTATTGATAGCTGAAAATCCTGTACCGATTGTATGTGTGAGAAGGAGGTGTGCTGTTCAACTTTCAGATCTTTTAATTGGCTAGCACCCTGAAATAAAAAATATTTGTTATGTACCCAGTAATAAGATAGAATACCACTGAATAAAAAAAGTGTAAGTGTTTGTTGATGTGTAAAAAATGTTTATAAATGGACTATAACTTTAACGTAATTAAAAAGACGACATGAAAGTAAAAAAGACTGTAAGTTTGTATTAAATGAAGTAAAATTAAAAATGTACCATTTATGATAATGTCATTAGTTTCATTGGTGTTCAAAGGTTGAAAGAAATATATTTGAATGATTTTAAACTTACTTGCTGTATGCAAAGGTCATTAAGGTCAGGTACAGTGACATAAGCTAGATTATTGATGGCAGCAAAATACACATTTCTTAATGCCCCAATCACCGTGGATTTACTTTTCAGCATAGCCCTTTTTCTAGATTCTATCATGGAGTTGCTACATTCAAAAATTTCAATTGCTCTCTTGTGACTGTGGTCACCTACAAGTACAAAAAAGTAAAAAAAAGTTTTTAATATACAAATCATTGTATCTAAAAAAAGAAAAAAATTATTAGCTGAAGTTGAAAAAAGGTCATTCCTCTATTCTCTTAATATATTTACTGTTATAGCTCTATTACTATCTGTGATAATATTTTACATATATAAAAAAAGGTAATTTCAAAATTTTAGGAAATTTAAAAAAAATGCTACTCTACGGAAAGGAAATAATATGAATAGATGATATGTAGGCTGATGCCCAGAAATTAGATTTATATACCTTTTCTGTTTTCATGTTTCGTAACAGCTTCTCTTTTCATCATGCTACACCAAGTTGTGAAAACATTTACTACTTGCGCTCTAATACAAATGTTGCAAAACATACGATGCTTCTCGGAGTCGTACGTTAGCCATGATCTATTGAATTTCCATGATTCAAGAAATTTGCCTTTTTGGGCAACGTGAGAATTTTCTTTATCGTCATTTAAAGTTTCTACTTTAAATTCAATGGTTGTAGATGTAGTTATGCCAAAAGAAGTTAATTTTGGAATTATTTTGCAATTATTGATAGAACTATCAATCTTCCGTTTCCCCATGGTATACGGTATCACTGTATGGAATTACAAGTGGTGGTGTTTGGTCCTGCACGCTCTCATTTTATTCAGAAACGTCGGCGGCGATCAAAAGAGATTGTTAATTAAAATGTGACGACAAATTAATAAAAAATTGTTTAATTAAAAAATAAATACAGTTTTGTTTAACAGTTTAAGTCCCCAAGGCTTGCTTTGTCGGACCGATAAAAACGTAAACAAACACACTCGGTATGCTATGTAGTCAAATCACTGTCACACTCTTAAATGTTTGATTAACAGGATAATCCTTTTGAAGTCTTCTCATTACCAATAAATCGTCTCCTTGTTTCAAAAATCTAATTATCAGTCTGATTATCAGTATTTAGCGATCGTTGAGTAAGATTACCTTCACATGCACACGTGCTCAGTCAACCAGATCGATAAAATTGATCTGGATTTCAAGGTTTTCAAGATGGCGGACTCTGTCAAAAAAAAAAAAAAAAAAAAAAACTGTGCTACGATAAAATGTCATTAGATTTATATATATAAAATTTGAGCGTCGCAAAATGAATTTTTTTTCGCAACTATAAAAAAGTATCGCAAATTGCGATTTTTTGCGATCGACAGCGCGAGCCCTGACATTGTTATTCTGTTGTAAATTATCATATCATTTAACGTCTGACCCAGGAGTAAATTATGCTACTTTCGGAGTGAATTAAACATAAAGAAAACATATCTTGCCTTTGACATGATTAGATCTTCCTGATGAAATAAATGCATATATATATATATATATATATATATATATATATATATATATATAATCAATTATGAAACCAGGTTTAAAGTTTACATCGAAGCTGTGTATAAGTTCAATACTAATAAAAGATATTTACCCCTAATAATAAAGTAGTCTCAAGTGATTAGCGAGTTACGTCCTTATTAACTTACTGATGCGAGCACTTTTACAGAATGACAGATGGACAGAGGGAGAGAAAAATTAAAGATATGAGTGAAATTAAAAATCCCGTTAATAAAACAATAAACACTATGTGAATTTACTTTGTCCAATCTCCCTAACACCGCCCGCATCTCTCTGTAATGTAGATGAACATACATTAGATTCAATTTTAAGTAGTGAGACAACTCAGAAACCCTTAAAAGCAAGTATATCTGACAAACCTACTGAAAATAAATATAATGTATAGTCGACATATATTGGCATACAACAGAAGAGTACTTACCTTTGCTTCAATGACAGCAAGCTGAAAAAAAGTACTTGAAACATAAAAAAAAATTACTTTGGATAAACACAACCAAAAAAAAGTAACATCTTTGAATGGACCCCTCCCATCTTAATACGATTTTATAAATTAACTTAGTATTTACATAAGATGAGAACCTGTTTCAATACAATTTAAATTTTCTTTGTATAATAACACACGCACACACATCCAGGGGCAAGTGAATTTTTTGTTGAGTGCCCCCTCCCCCAGTTAAATAATACCCACATTGTTTAGTTTTTGTAAAAGGAGGGGTGGTGTAAACGCCGCCTCATCTTTCCACGGAATTTATATCTGAAAACAAAACAAAGAGCATGACATTTAACGATACAAATATATTTAAGTCGATTAATATCAACTTCGAGAGGGAATCTGAATCATCGACCCCAATCTTAAATAACACATCCTGATTGTGTTTGGAATAATTGTATTTTAAACTAAATTATGATGAACGAAAAACAAAAAAGTCAGATGAAACAAATATAAGTACACAACATGAAAACCACATTCCCTAAATACGTTAGGTAAAATATCTGAATTATTCTCAACTCACCTCGCTTAAAATCTGAAAAATATAAATAACTAAAAGATTTTATGTTACTCTTTACTGATTTTTATAAAGCGATTTTGCATTCTGCTGTTTACCAACAACCAGAAGATGACCATACTGTTTTTGTTTTCAAGGGAAAATTACCATCCTGTATTTGTTTACGAGGGAAACGATTAGTATTGTCTGAATCTTTGACAAAAGGTTCAAATAAGTGCAAGTGTATTACAATAAAGGAAATAATAATTATAATTAGTGATTTTCATATACATAAATATAAGTAAAAAATTGTAGAGTCCAAATTGTTGATCTCGCGCACTTGAAACAAAAGTTTATTTTAGACCGTTACGAATAACCAATAGTTAATTTCAAACAATATAAACTATCTACTGTCTGTAAAATAAAAGTCCACACATTGTCTGTCTGTTCCAGAATTCCAATTCTGAAATCGAGTCCTTAAAATTACGGAAGGTTTTTCAACAAAATGAAAGCACCCACAAGGCTATATATATCTAAATACTGATAACAGTTCAGTCACATAATAAGATTAATCTTTAAAATGTCTCCTTCTCGCATTACACCTACCGTGAATGAAGGAAAGATATCTTGAGCCGTGAATTGGCTTAATATACACTTGGTATACACTTTTATATCCGTCAATAAACGACGAATAAATTCTGTGAAGTTAAATGGCGACTAACTTCCTAAATAATACAGTACACACACACACACAAATATATATATATACATATACATTTATCACAATTTTTTTTGCTGTGCTTAAGAATTTGATATATGCAGTATGACTAGCATATAATCTGTATGACATAAAGTACACATCACTCAAACTGGAAGTTTGCAGTTGAGACTTAAAATTTGTGTATATAGTAAATCAGAATAATAAAATGCACTGTTAATTATCTTCCTAAAAATGTGGATACAGCGTCTGTTTTGGAGTTAGCACCTTTTCTATGCATGTTTCATCAATGGCGGTGTGGCCGTCAACGGACTGTATAAAACACTGTCTCGTTGATCTTCCTGCCGACGTACTCCAGGAGTTGTTAGAGTTCTGTGTTATGACTGTAGGTCCAGTATCTTTTCTATCACTTTGAGAGGCACTGTTGTGATTTTTAAAGAGAGCCAAAAATTTTCCACGAATGTGGGGCGATGAAAGATTGATTTATATTAGATGGTTTAACAGATTTATATTAGATGGTTTAACAGAATACATTTCTTGTATCAAATTTTTCAACGAGATTTTTTCTATGTTGTGAAGTTTTAAGGGAATTCTAATTTCATTAAATTCTAGAAAAGCCTCATGAAATGGTTTCCATAAGGATAATTTATTAAAATTCATTCGACGAAAAGCAGGAGTATATTCAGGTAAGTTGATGAGGTTGGCTTTTTGCCTATAGAGTGAAGGCAGAGTGACGTAATCACTAAAAGCAGTTCATGACATTTTATACTTATTAATTGGAGAAGTTGTTTTACCGTAATTGTATTGGGAACTAAGATGGTATTATCACATACAATCAAAAACGAAATTTCAAACTTGGTATTGTTCGTCAATAATGCTGTAATGCAATGTTAACTTAAATTGATAGGATAATTGGGAGATTTCACATGACAAAAAATTATATACGGGATCTGAACAAATAGACATTTCACCGGGATGTATGTTAGTTCGTTGAAAATTAACCGCGATATTAATGGATTCTAATTCATAACGAGCAATCACGTTAGAGGGACAGATAGTTGTTTGTTGTTCAGAGTGTAACAACGTTATCAAGGATTGTTGAACACCTTAAAATCTGATAATAATCCCATTAGTCAGTAGTAGGATTTTTTATGTAGTTCAAATGATCTAGGTAGTTGTTGTTGAATGCTAATGAGTACCTAACGTAATTCAAATGGAGAAATTGTACAAGGTGATAAGCGGTTCAATGATAGAAGGTTTAATTGTAACTTTAGGTTTTGAATATGTATGATTTCTTCATCAAGGTATAGGCTTATAGCGCTTATGTTATAGTTGATATGTGTAAATAACGATGAATAGAGTGCAACTTCAGTAATAGCTTGACGCATGGAATTGGTACTCTCAGAGATAAGCAACTGTTCTAACGAATTAATTTTCTTTAACTAAGAAACGAATTATATTCAGCACTGTCAAGCTTGAGGAAACAACATGTTTAATATCTACATGTAGTTGATTATAAGCGATTGTTTTGATGTTTTGGCGTATGATTTTTAGATCACCCGTAGAAACGGTACCAAATTCAAAACGAAGCAGAGCCAACAATAAGTAAGCCGCGCTTTTGTTTATGTAATGAACGATAGTCACTTAACATTGATAATTAAGTTTGATATTGATCTGATAACAATTGTGTGCGATTTCGGAGCACCAAAGGTATTTGAGTTTGAACAGGTCGGGTAGTTGTGTTTGGTTAAGATTGTTTATTTATTTCAAATGCAGTTGCTATACTTTCAAAAGCTTCACGTAGGAAAAAAGTAAAATCTCCAATAGTTATAGCATATGATATTGTCCATTCGGACAACGGGTAGTGCTTATGGTATTTGTTTTGGTAAAAATTACATTCTCATTGACTAAAATATTAGAAATGGAAGTAATCAGGGAAAAAATATCGAGGCCCTCATTGTTATGAACGATCAGTTCTGAAACAAAAAACAAATAGAAACCAAAAATCAGTTTTATGGTAAATTATGTAAAGTGCTGAGAAATAGATTTATTTTGTGATGCAAATAATGCCAGAAGTTGAAGTTTGCATATCAGAATAACGTGTTAAATTATTGACAACTCTCGGAAGTTGTATGAGTATTTACAGGTGTCTGTATACATGAGTCACATACATTACTATGTCAAACAGTTAATTTTTTTAGTGTAACCGAGTCATGATAAGTAAGATTAGTTTAAGTTTGCGTGACAGCATTATTCCTCATATCGCAACCGTTTTCAATGTTCCATAAAATGAACATCCGATTCATTAGAGGAATTGTCGCGTTCTCGTCGAAAATTTCGCCTACGTCTTTGCTGAGCAGTCAGTCGCGTCTTTTCTTCGTCATTATCAGATTTACTAAGCGGTTCAACATAATTTAACTTTCTAATTGGACGTCCTTGTAAATTCTCAGGTTTATTAATTATCCAATTTTGCCAGTTTGAAATGTCTGGCATTTGTATGCTGAGTTGTGCCATGTAACTGATTCTTCATTATGAAAGTTGTTGGTGTTTTTTGTTGAATGATGCGAAAGTGAGAACACCATTTTGATTGTAATTTGGTATTTCGATGGTGATTTATTAGATCTACCAGGTCTCCAACTTTAAATTCAATTTTAGGTGTAATTTTGTTCGCAGTTTCAGTCTGACGTTCTTTAGAACGTTTAGCATCTTTATTTGTAATGGTAAATGACTCATGTTGTTGTTGAAGGACAATTTCATGAAAATCTTCACCTATTTTTTCGACGTGGTTATAATAAGTTTCCAGTAGGGTTGTAAAAACTGGTTTTCACATGATGTATTCTGTATTCATTTAGAACTTTTTTGACAATCCGGTTTACTTATTTCTTTTCCATTATCAGTTACTATTTCTGAACAACAAGAATGACGAGGATAAATTTTATTCAATAAAAGAATGGCGATGTTTGCAGTTTCTTTAGATTTAACTACGAAAACTTCCACCCAACCAGTGAGAATACGGATAAAACTGACAATATATTTGTTACCAGAAAGTGTCTGTGGGTGGGGTCCTGAAAGATCTAATTGTACTTTTGTAAATGAAAATAGCGAAGTGTCAGTTTCTTGTATTGGCGGTTTAATTTTAGTTGATGCATGTTTTTGACACGTTTTGATACATATTTATATAACTCTTTGTTTAGTTTAGACCAATAATACTTAGTCACAATAGCCCAGAATGTACGATCTATTCGGGATGATTATTACAGTCATGATATTATTTGATAACAAAACTTCTTTAATGCTTAGGAACATAAAGTCTTAGAATGAGCATCTGTGGTTTAGACTAATAATACTTAGTCACAATAGCCCAGAATGTACGATCTATTCGGGATGATTATTACAGTCATGATATTATTTGATAACAAAACTTCTTTAATGCTTAGGAACATAAAGTCTTAGATGAGCATCTGTGTCTGGTTTTGAAACTAAATACACTATATTATCTATGATAAGATTTTTTTGCATTTGCTGATCACCCTTGCCATGCTTTAAATTGTCCTGTATTTTCAAAATAGCTAAGTCTTTTGTTTGCTCATATATATGTCAAGATCTAGAATTTGATCATTTTCAGGACAAAATATGTTATTTTCCTGTTGCTGAAATGATGCATACTTTCCAGGATTTAAATGGTTAATTTAAAGCATTTATCTCGAACGTTTTATCAGAAATATCAAGCAGATTATCTCCAGTAGTATCTTGTTCTAAAGGGTTACTTTCATCAGGTAACAGTGAAAGCATGTCAGCAATAATATTAGGACCCCCTGGAAGATATTGAAATTTTGCATTGTATGACATAATGTTCAAAGCCCATTAAACTTTACGATTTTAAATTTCTGATTGAAGTAGATAATTAAGAGGTTGATGATCAGTTTTGATTGTACCTTTAGCATCATGTAAATAATGATGTAATTTTTTGAAGAGCATAATGAACTTCAAACGCCTTTTTTTCTAAAGCACCAACTGCGTAATAACTGGCATCTGTGTAAAGCGTATATGGTTTAGAAATATTTGGATTGCTTAGTAAAGGTACCACATATAAACTTTCCTTTAGAAAATTAAATGACTTGTGACATTTGTCTGAACAAATGAATTTTGCGTACATTTTTGTTAAATTAATGATTGGAATAGCAATGTATTAAACGTCTATAATACTAACAAATGGAGGCAAAAAAGCGACATTGTTTAAATTTCTAGGTGGGGTCATATATTGGATAGCTTCCATTTTGTTTTCGTTGGGTTTGATGCCTTGTCTATTTATCGTGAACCTTAAATATTTAGTCTCTGATTTGGAAAAGTGCACTTCTAAAGTTTCAATTTTAAAGTGTGCTGACGCATACGATTAAAAACTTGTTAAATAGATTTATGTGTTCCTCTTTTGAACGTGAAAAAATTTGGATATCGTCTAAATAATCCACTGTGAACTGATCAAGACCTTGCAAAAGCTTCGATATTGCAAAAGAAAACACCTGAGGAGCATTCATTAAACTAAAAGGACAAACTAGAAATTCGACAAGATCTTGATTGCATGCAAATGCAGTCTTTAGTCTATCTTCAGGTTTCAGCAGTAACTACCAGTACCCTTGCTTAAGATCTAATGAAGTAAAATACACGGATTACCCAAGTCGGTTGAATATCGTCAATAATAATTTTGTTGAGTAAAAGCATTTAATTTCCTACAATCAACACAGAAGCTATAACTTCCATCTTTTTTCTTCAACAAAACACATGGAAAACATTATGGAGAAGTAGAAGGTTTGATAATATAAGCTTGTAACATATCATTAATGGCTTGCGATTAAGTTTCCTGTTGTAAAAGGGGGTGTCCGGTATGGTTTAAGTTTATTTAAAGGGTGGTTTCCTGTGTCAATTTCCATTTGAACTAGGTCAGTCTGAGTCAAGGCAGTGTCTTTCCGAGCACATATATCTTTATATTTATCAAATACCTTCATAAGTAAGTCTTTGTGCTGAGGTCTAACCTGAATTTGGAGTGTCAAACTTCAAACTTTTTTTTATCATCAATTAAGTCAGATATAGAAAAAATGTCACGCTCATGTATATTTTTAATCTTGGCAATTACTAAAAATTAACGTAATCTTAAGTGTCTCTTAGAATTATTGATAATAGTGACTGGAATATTATACTTGCTTTTATTTAGTTTAAACAGTGAGTTGATAACTAATTTCTGGTTGTTGCAATAAAAATGGGATGTCTATTGAATTTACTTGACAAATACTGTTTGTTTGAAAATTTGCATGACTATTAACTTTGCCAAAACATAAAGTGGTGGAAGGTAATACTCTTTTTTAAACGAACCAATGAAGAAAATATGACAATCTTCTACAATTGGAATCATAATCCCATACACCCGAAGACATTTTAGGTCAAAATATAACCTGACATTTCCCTTTGTCATCCAGTCACGTCCTAAAATAAAATTCCTGGTCATGTCAGGGGCAACATAGAATTTGTGTGTCATTGTATGACCACGCATTGAAAAGGTAAGAGATACAAAACCAAAAACAGTTATCGTTTTACTTTAACTGATTGAAGATAAATGTTTTCTTTATGAAGTTGTGGTTGAGTTTTGAACAGTTTTAATAATTTAGAATGATAGAGTCCGGAATGAAGTAAAGCATGGAATTTCTGTTAATAAAACAAATTTCCGGAGACTTCTTTTGTCGTCCGATATCAGCCTCTCGATATTGGAGAAATTTCAGTTTTCCTGATTTAGACGTGTTACAAAGTTTTGTCTACGACGGTGTTAATAATTATTAGTTGAGTTTTTTGAATAGAAATCTGTAGAATAGCGTGTAAACATAAGACGATGCTAATGCTGAATATGAGGAGATTGAGAACTAACATGACTTTGTTAAAATGATGTTTGTGGTCTGTATCTTTCCCTTTAAGATGGCGGTGTTAAAATGATGTTTGTGGTCTGTATCTTTCCCTTTGAGATGGCGGTGTTAAAATGATGTTTGTGGTCTGTATCTTTCCCTTTGAGATGGCGGTGATGTAAACAAAGGATATGTATGACTGGTACTTCCATTGTGTGTTGACATTTTTGTGTGGTTTGAAGCATTAAGATGTGATACAGAAATTTTTTGTCGGGAATGGTCTATCTCCATGGGCTCTTTTTCACTAAAACAATTATGAAACGAATTATTTGACCTTAGTGTAAATTGATTTATTAAGTTAAACTCAGCCGTGGCACAATTTATTTCATCCCGAAACTTAGTAAATTTATGACGCTTAACTTTGAGTCTGATAGATGGATTTTCGAGACCATCCTCGAAAATTTTGCAACAATTGGGTCCGCTGAATGGATACCAACATAATATTATCCGGCAATAGAAAAATGTCTTTGTGCATATAATTGCACAATTTTATTTTTGTACTGTTTGATCTGCTTTAACAAGGCAAAAGCATGAGCTTCATCTTGAATATCACCAACACATTTCAGTTTGCAGATTTTCCAAAACAACAGGATTATGTTGGGTCATGTAGCGGTGTATATACTTGCTAACAGCACCTGTACTTTATTCGTAGGCTTTATAAGTTAAAAGCGCCTGTTTATCAATGTCCTGAAGCCGTTGTTTAAATTTAGAGCGGTTGCTATCAAATAATTTTTTGGCACACCAAGAATTATTGCTTAATAACCGTTTATGTGGTAGATTTTCTAATTCCGCTAAGCGAGCTTGTTGTCCCTCCACTAATGTGGTTACTTTTTGACATGTTTCCAAAACTGTTTAAAAGAGTGTTAAGGCATTAATTTCTTGTTGCATTTTGGTTCTGATATTTGAATTCTTAAAACGTGAAATATATTAATGTTATTTTTGTTATAGTTTTTGTAATTTTCAAAATAAATTTTATGGACTTGAGCGATAAAAAACTAAGATACTAAAACTACTAACAATTTTTGTTGTTCCTCTCTTGGAGGTAATAGTTTAGTGGTTTAGAAGTTGGACTTTCGGTCTCGGCACCAAAATACGCTGGTCACGCGTCTGTGTAACGAAACAACTGGACACGTGCTGTTAATACGAGTCTTTTTAATGAGTTCTTGAAGTTTGATGTGTGCGTCAGATGTGTGCAATGCCAGGGTTTTTATATGGTATCTGTTTACCAACAACCAGACGATAACCATCCTGCTTTTGTTTTCAAGGGAAAATGACCATCCTTTATTTTAATATTTGACATAAGGTTCAAATAAATATATCCTTAAAGTTCAAATACAAACTTTATAATTTATGAAAATTTACTCCTAAATGTCTGAATGTAAGAACATATTTTGTAACAGTACTGTCTACTTGAGATATAGATACCCTAGGGGATTTATACTCAACCAGCAAGGGTACCCTCTCAGGGGTAGCAAATATATAGCACACATCTCTTTGTGTGGTAAATTTTCTACTTCAGTCAAGCGTGTTTATTGTCCCTCAACTAATGTGGTTACTTTTTGATACGTTTTCAAAATTGCTTGAAAGAGTGTTAAGGCATTTATTTCAGCTTGCATTTTGCTTCTTATATTTTATGAAAGCTTGATATATTATAACGTTATTTTTGTAATTGGTATTCTATAAAATTATTTTATGGCCTTGTGAGTGCACGGCACCAGAATACGTAGGTAAAGTCTCTGTTAATGAAACGAACGGGACACGTGGTGCACATACCAGTCTTTAATAAGTTCTTGAAGCTTTATTGTTGTGATGTGTGTAATGCAAAGGTTTAAGGATTGAATGTCACTTTGAATGCTGTCATCGAGGTATGGCTGCATCAGCTCACGTTTAAATTTTGAACGTGAGCTGATGGAGCCATACCTCGATGACAGCATTCAAAGTGACATTCAATCCTTAGTTTACATTATTTTTCACACAAAAAGGTATTGTTAATTTTCCGAAAGACGGTGTATTAATGTGGTTGGAAATACTTTAAGCGAGATAACTTTTATTGTAAACCATATAAAGAGAACAGCCATATTGATTTGTTTCGTTGCTTGGAGATCGTAAAATACTGTAGTATAGTATAGTTCCGTAAAACATTTTAAAATCTAAATTCTTTCATCTCCTTTTTCACAAATCAGTAATCTGTTTGGTAAGATATTACAATGAATATAATAATTTAGTCGAATAACAAACAGTTGTTCATAATTTAAATGTGGTGTCCTCGGACTCACTAATAGTGTATAACAGTGTGAATAGGCTGACCTACTAAATTAGATAATGATCAAATTTTTAGAAAGTCGGCCACCTGCTATGTGGATTGTGGGGATTGGTATGGAAAAGTGCAGTAATTGGTGCGTTGACTTATTGCTGTCAAAATGCATAAACGAGTCTTTTACATCTGACTTCAGTTCATCATTTGATTTACAAAACACCCAAAATCGGTAAATTGATGATAACTAGGGGGGTGTTTCCACATGATTAATACTTTCCTGGTACATGTCCTTCCAAAATATGTTTCAGAGAAACAAATTTTCATTTGTCAGCCCTAGCTGATTTATAATTTTATCTTATTGGGTGAAAAGACCAAACCTTTAATAATGACTGCAAACTGTAGAGTGTAGTAAACTGAAATTCAAATGCAAAATTTTCCAGATTTATATATTTATTTCATTTCACAAAAACAGCATATACTGATATAGATTTACAATACAAATTGTCAAATGTTTTCATGTATCCAAATTCCATTTTCACATAAATTAAAAAGAAATAGTATTTACCATGAAATTTTGAAAAAATACTACTTTTTCACAAATTTATGTAAATGTTACTGTTTGAAAGAGTTTTAAGAAACCATTACTTGTATGGGAACCAGTATGTAGTGTTTATTTCTGGGTTCTTTATGTATGTTTAATGTTACAGAATTATATACTTTTTCATGGGGCAGTGTTAGCGAAGTGGTTAAGTGATTTGTCTACATATCTAAGGTATCACTTTTGTGCAGGTTGGGTTCAGGTCAGGCCACCAGTGTATTAGGTAGATCACAAACACAAAATTGTGTAAATTTGATCTTAAGGGGTAAATAACCTTGATTTCCTCATGAAAGCCCACCCGTACTCATTTTCAAAAAATGACAACAGATAAACGTGTCAAGGTTTTATTTGAATATCTGTGCTTTAACAATTCATATTAATGTTTGCACTACAATTATTGAATGTTGAATTTGTGAGAAATTTTGACTGGAAAGAACTGGATGATAGTGCAGTAGTAGTATCGAACGGGATTATCTGATTATGCGGATTGATAACAGATACAGCAGTGATGGGGTTATACGGCGGGACAAATGAAGTGGTAGAAGGCATGGTTGACTTAGGGACATGTACTAGTGAATTTGAGCCAGATGCTTTGGAAGACAAAATGTCACTGAAAGATCTTTTCTGTGAAGTAAAGCATCCCCGGGTATAACTTCGAACACTTGCTTCATTCCGATGGCCAGGCATGTACATCATGTGTCGCGTTTCTACCCCAGCATCATTCATTGCCTAAATGGCAGTTGCAAGGATGCAGTGAGCTGTGTTTCTTTTGGAACAACCAGCTTTTTTGCACAAGTCTGGGAGAAATTTTGAAAAGGAGCATTTTTTCAAAGGATTTGTATTATAACAAAGACCAAAGAGTGAAAATTGGGATTACTTATTGCATCTGGATTAATATGATTGAATAGATTGGATGCACTGTGGTCACTTTTGCTTAAAACAAACTTCAAAATATCAACGGGACATGAACTAGTGCAAGTTGCTTAAATCCGTTTATCAACGAAAGCCTCTTCTGCCTGAACACCAACTTGGTAGTTTTTGCTTTAGTTTTGTGATTCAAACAGGCATATACTTGACCATTTTCGTTAGTTTCGAATTCAAAGGAGTTATGATTTAATTGTACATGAAATTCTAAACCTCATGTGAGAAAAATTATATAAGATGCCATACGCATAAACGCAGGGATATGGGATTGGATTTTGCTTGTTCGAGGCAAGTCGAAATTCTTGTTAAATCAGCTTGGTTTAATACATCTTTGTTTATTACTAGTTGAGATTTACCCAAAGCAACTCGCTCTTTTAAAATGTCATTTTCTTAAATTCTTTGTCGGAAACAAGGTCGAGTTTATGACCAATGTCATGCAAATGTCTATTGATAGCAGCCCGTATGGCAATGAAAGAAGTTTTCTTGTATTCTGAATTCTCAATTTTCAGTTTTTTACTAGGCCTAGTTGGTTCACCACCAGTTCAAATACCGTCATCACATTTCTCCTGCAACTTTTCGGCAAGTTCTGAAGTTGTGAAATCTGCCATGTTAATAACTGATTTGAATTTCTCATTGTGCCAATAAAAAAAATGGAAAAAATCACAGTAAGCCAGCTGGTGCAGGTATCATAATCAAGCATTTTAATTTTAACGATTCATCAAAATTATAATAACAGTAATCAATGTAGGTAATGTTTTGTCGAGTATTTAAATATTTTTTATATGCTTGCATTTCATTGCCAGGTGTTGTATTGCTCTTGTTAACTGCATGAAATGCTTTTAAATAGCTGAAAAGAGTCGTAGTTTAGGAGTTATCTCTCTTACATTGTAATAATTGTTTGCAGTCTTCACGAAATTAAAATTTTTTCTGTCTGACATTCGGTCAGACAGCTTTAAAATTTCTGTCTGACCGAACAAAGTTTTGTCTGACCGAAATTAATAAATGATATAAATTCCATTTTTAACATTTTAATTAATATATATATATGTATATAAATATATAGTGTATATAGGATATTAATCTCTTGAAAAAGAAAAAAGTGAACTCCAGGTTTCCTCCTCCCCTAGAAAACCGTCACAGAAATCGTCATCAGTACTGCCATCCATCATTATGCCATAAAAATTATTGCCGAGCATGTTGATAGTTTTCTCCCTTTCACTATCTGCGATGTTGCTTGTCAATATTAAAGCTGCCTGACTATTTAGGTAAGTATCTCCCAAGATCCAGGCCCTTGGCCTTATCCAACTCACAAAGCCAATTAAAGTCAGTTAAAGGCCTATTTCCTTTGATAACTGCATGTACATTTCTAACAAGATAACGAAGTCTTCCAATTTCAGCATCTTTCAGTTTCCTTAAAGCCCTACCAGCTTCTGCCTGTCTGATTTGAGAGGTGGTTCGAGATTTGGCAAGATTTTTTTCCACGGCAGCAAGATGTGATTTACATTTTTCATGGTCTGTTACTGCAGAAATTTTCATGTTTGAACACCCTGTTATAAATGTGTTATGTATTTTTAAGTTACTTATCGTATTTTGTCTTTGATAGTCAATGCAGATTTGACAAGTCATTGACGACGTTTCACTGTCAAATTTCAGCCACTCACGGCCCGTTTGCCACTTAATATTAAACTGTCTGTCTTTTCTGTGTTCTTCGTACTTTTTTTTACGATCGTTTGTATCTTCTGGTTCTTTTGTTTGGCTTTCCTGGTATTGCCCCAGAGACGTACTTAAGCTGAAACATGTCGGAATACAAACCGGAAATCGAATTAAATTAACGTTCTTGAAATCAGTATCATCTATGCGTTTGTAAGCAATGGGATTTAATACAAATGACACAGGCGCTTTACAATCACTAAAACGTTTGCGGTAAACCCGATTTTTATGACTTGTTTAGAGTGTTCAAATGATTGTCGTGTTATGCGTGTTGTATACCGGCCCCGGATTTCTGTCGGACATTTGGTCCGGTTTACTAATGTTGATTGTCTGACCGACGTGAAATTTATCGGACATGTCCGTCGGTCCGACGGTATTTCATAATGACTGTGTTTGTATCTGTGATTGGCGAATCTACTATTATTATTTTAATCATTATTATTAGTAGTAGTAGTAGAAGTGTTTATTTTGTTTACATTCTGCGTCTTGACACGATGGATTGTTTACATTCCTAGACTTGTCATCTGTATTTGTGTTTACATCTTTGTAAAGCAGTGCCGTTACCAATGTATTCATACCTTCCCGTGATGCGAAAACATGACGTCAGAATAGGAAAAGTCGCACGTGAAGCTCTCGGTCTATGCTGTGATAGACCGAATCACTCGTCAAATAGTTTATTATAGAGAATTTGATTTTGATTGTAAATATTTAAGTATAACTAACAAAACTTAGTTTTTCATAACTTTATTGAAGGTACAACCAGAAAATGTGGAATTGTTCGACAGCCCTGATGATGAAGATATATTGGACATAACAACAGACTGGCCCGCTGAAGGACTAGTTGAATTTGTGTGGTTAACAGAACTGACAATGTTTTGTGAATGGGTCACTCTGGACGTAAATGGGGTTCTTGGGGCAATGACCAGGTCCCTGTGACATTATCCAGTAGCAACAGCAGTTAAAGTGTGACTAAGATTTTTTTTGAGTTGAGATGGATTTCTGTTAAAACTCCGTAAGGAAGCTTCATTTCTATGTCCAGACATATTCATTTCTAGGTCCAGACATAAATATTATATGGCGTGCCTCAAATCCATCATGACTCAGTGACCCAGTGATTGCAGTTGCCATAAGGCAGTGAGCTGTGTATTTCTTGCTAAAGTGGGCATCACTACTTATGTCTGGAATAAAACCTGAAAAAGACCGTTTTTGTATCGGAGAATTTTTGTTCCAGATATTGCATAATTGAGGAAATTTAAGAGCTTCATTTGTCATACTAAATGACATGTTCTACTTATTAAAATTCTCAGCATTTTCACTGGACAGAGATCACCGCCAGTGGCATACATCCGTTTGTCACCTTGGAAATGTTTTTCCTGAGTTTGGTGGGTCAAAGTTACATATTCCAAACCATTGTCATCTACATTGGAATCAAGAAATTGGAAAGACAGTTGATTGTGGAATTGAAGACCTCTTGAAACAAACTGAAAAATTAAGATATACCAAACACAATGCCTTAATGCAATGGGTGATTTACTGGCATTGCTCTTAAAATATTAATTGATTTTTTTTAAAATCAGATACTGCAATTTGTTAGTAATGTTTAGTAGGTCTAGCTACACCTGTATGAGTCATTTTTCATATATATCCGTTTAACACACGGTTACATGATTTAAATTTTGTATCATTTACAATGTCAACTTTAATGTTATTGTCTTGAAAATAGCGATTCATTGCTGCATGCAAGTTCTCCCTTTTTGGTTCTAACCTCGCAGTAAAATTTTCTCATTTTTTCTGATAACTCTTCTGGTGTACCTTTTGAAAATTTAATCTTTCACCATAAACCTCTGTGTGCCACTCTGAAATTTAGATTTGTTTTGATTTTACAAATATTTTTATCTTTACAATTTTTATTCCTAAAAAAATTGAAAATTTTGTATTAAATTATATAAATACTCTGATTCTAACACAGTTTCTATATCTTTAAATTTTTATTTCCACATAGATTGTCAATTTTTCCTTTTACAAACCATAATTTAATAATTTATTGATGGTAAAGATTCAACCAGGGTTCGACACTAACATAAGTACCCTAATCCCAAACTAGTAAATATGGCTGCGGGACTAGTTATATCATCAACTTACTAGTTCCATGGACTAGTTAATTGACTCAAGTTGAGTCTTGGTCAGTAAAATTGTCTTATGTTTAAAAACTGTAACGAAAATTTCATTGAGATTGCAGAAAGCATGAGGAAACAGCAGCAAATTATATCCTAGTTTTTAAAATTTTCTGGGGGATAGTCCACTGTATACACAAAGGGAATGATTTTCTTTTCAGATTCGCTTTGTCTATAGTGTGACTAGTTGGTTAGGACTAATAATATTGGGTAGGAGTAGTAGGTATTAAAACACTGATATATTTACTATAGACCCTTCTTAATATTATCTCATGAATATTAATGTAAAATTCAGAACGAGGCTAAGTGAGTATAAACAATACATAGCGTCCTTAGTAATGATAATGGTGATAGAGATTTGAATTTGATTCCTGAACTTACCGTTGCTTTTGTTGAAAATTATATAAAAGAAAACAAATTCTCCTCAGGAAAAAAATCCATTAACAAAGGTTTAAAGTATTTCAGTGAAGGCTACATCAAATATTTAAAAGGTATCTATGAGCATGCAGTATTTAATCCATATTGAACATTTAGAATAATGTCAAGTTACAGTAGGGGCAAACAAATTGAAATTGGTTTTTATTATTTTTACATATAACATTACACCAGATAAAGACGATAAACATAAACTTTAATCAACTTAAGCAACCACTTGTAACTCATTGATCATTTAATGACAGGCATTGGTGCCAAACCCATGTAACTTTAACCTTAAATGTTGTGTTTAAAAAGAGATTACAAACACATGTATATAAGCAAAACTACATCTACTGTATTAATTCCAAAAAATGCACTGCGAATTTCCATTTCTTGCTTTCAGTTTTACAACAAACAGACGGCAATATAGTTATAATTACAGGAAAATGTTTCAAGTCCCAGAGACAATCTGAAGATCCGCACTCAATATCTGTAGTGTTTGAAAAGGAGAAGAAACATGTTTCCATTAAGTCAGCAAACTGCACATGCCCAATTGGAACTTCTGCCTCCTGTGGACACATCAACGGACTTCTATATCAGCTTGCAAAATTCAAAATTAAAGGTCTCAGGGCACTTCCAGAAGATTTTGCTAAAAAATTGCAGCCACAAACTTGGCACACACCTACAGGGGAAAAAAATTAGAGGGAAAGTTGTCAAGAAATTAAAGTTTCAAATTATCATAACTCGGACAATGAACGTGAAATATCTCAAAAAGCCATGTAATCCACTTTATATAATCCAGTGGTGAACAAGTTGACTGGAACAGCAAATATGAAAAATTGTCTGAAACATCTTCAGATATGTTGATATCTGCATTGCAGAATTATGATGTTCAAATGGTCAACACAAAATTTGGAAAGCATTGAAAAGATCCTACACTTAGCTATCAGCAGCCAATAGAAAGTGACTATTATAAATATTTATGATGGTATAGCTTTTCCTGAACTTCCATTGAAAACTTTTATGAACAATAACTATCAGACAGTACTCAGTATATCTCAAACTGTTAATTTTGAAGGCCTAACACTATCTTTGCAAGAAATAAACAGTGAGTTACAGACCGCTTACAAAATCAATCTAACTTATGGTATAAAATACGCAAACATAGAATAACAGCTTCTAAAGTAGGGGATATTTAAAAAAGACGGAAAGATTTCGAGACTTTGACCGACAGATTTAAGTCAACAAGAAACATGACAAAAGCTGCTATGCGGCGTGGACTTGCATGTGAACCAGTTGCTGTTAGTGCATATTCACAGCAAGTTGAGACAATACTTGATAATAATATGAATGGTTTCGCTTGATACTTAGACTACCGGTTTCATTTTTTTTAGCTCAATGGTTTCGCTTGATACTTAGACTACCGGTTTCATCTTTTTAGCTCACCTGGCAAAGCCAGGGTGAGCTCATGGAATGGTAAAGCGTGCGTGCGTGCGTCCGTCCGTAAACTTTAGTCTTTTTCTCTGAAACCAATAGGCCAATTCAAATGAAATTTGGTATGAAAGGTCCTTAGTTGCTATAGATTAAAAATTGTATCCGACATGTCCGTCCTAAATCCAAGATGGCTGTCGTTACTATAAATAGCAAAAACCTATAAATGGCGATTACAGGTTTATTTGTGTACCGAATTTTGTTGAAATTTGAAACATAGAAAAATAGATGTCGGGGGATTAAATATATACAACGCGTTTCGCTGTACGATTTTTAGTTTTTGCAATAATTACGTAATATGCAAATAAGGTCTATTTTTAGATTTGAAAATCTTCTCTGAAAGTACATGGCCAATTGAAATGATATCGAGTGTGGAAGGTCCTTATGTGGTATAGATTCAAAATTGTATCCGACATGTCTGTCGGAAATCCAAGATGGCTGCCGTTACTATAAATAGCAAAAATCGAAAAATGGCCATTATGGGTTTATTTATGTCCCGATTTTGTTTAAATTTGAAACATAGAAAATAAATGTCGGAGGATAAAACATATGTAACGGGTGTTCCCGTATGATTTTTCGTTTGTGCAATAATTACGTAATATGCAAATAAGGTTCATTTTTAGCCGAAATCTTTGAAAATCTTTTTCTCAGAAAGTACTTAGCCAATTGAAAGGATATTGAGTGTGGAAGGTCCTTGTGTGGTATAGATTCAAAATTGTTTCCGACATGTCTGTGGGAAATCCAAGATGGCTGTCGTTACTATAAATAGCAAAAATCGAAAAATGGCCATTATGTGTTTATTTATGTCCCGATTTTGTTTAAATTTGAAACATAGAAAAAAGATGTCGGGGGATAAAACATATGTAACGGGTGTTCCCGTATGATTTTTCGTTTGTGCAATAATTACGTAATATGCAAATAAGGTTCATTTTTAGCTGAAATCTTTGAAAATCTTCTTTTCTGAAAGTACTTGGCCAATTGAAAGGATATTGAGTGTGGAAGGTCCTTGTGTGGTATAGATTCAAAATTATATCCGACATGTCTGTCGGAAATCAAAAATGGCTGCTGTTGCTATAAATAGCAAAAATAGAAAAATGGCCATTATGGGTTTATTTATGTCCCGATTTTGTTTAAATTTGAAACATAAAAAATAGATGTGGGGGGATAAAACATATATAACGGGTTTTTCCGTATGATTTTTCGTTTGTGCAATAATTACGTAATATGCAAAAAGGTTTATTTTTAGCCGAAATCTTTGAAAATCTTCTTCTCTGAAAGTACTTGGCCAATTCAAATGATATCGAGTGTGCAAGGTCCTTGTGTAGTATAGATTCAAAATTGTATCCGACATGTCTGTTGGAAATCCAAGATGGCTGCTGTTACAATAAATAGCAAAAATCGAAAAATGGCCATTATGGGTTTATTTATAATCCGATTTTGTTAAATTTGAAACATAGAAAATAGATGTCGGGGGGATAAAACATATATGACGGGTTTTTTCGTATGATTTTTTGTTTGTACAATAGTTACGTCAAATGCAAATAAGGTTCATTTTTAGCTGAAATCTTTGAAAATCTTTTTCTCTGAAAGTACATGGCTAATTGAAGGGATATTGAGTGTGGAAGGTCCTTGTGTGGTATAGATTCAAAATTATATCCGACATATCTGTCGGAAATCAAAAATGGCTGCTGTTGCTATAAATAGCAAAAATCGAAAAATGGCCATTATGGGTTTATTTATGTCCCGATTTTGTTTAAATTTGAAACATAAAAAATAGATGTGGGGGGATAAAACATATATAACGGGTTTTTCCGTATGATTTTTCGTTTGTGCAATAATTACGTAATATGCAAAAAGGTTTATTTTTAGCCGAAATCTTTGAAAATCTTCTTCTCTGAAAGTACTTGGCCAATTCAAATGATATCGAGTGTGCAAGGTCCTTGTGTAGTATAGATTCAAAATTGTATCCGACATGTCTGTTGGAAATCCAAGATGGCTGCTGTTACTATAAATAGCAAAAATCGAAAAATGGCCATTATGGGTTTATTTATAATCCGATTTTGTTAAATTTGAAACATAGAAAAATAGATGTCGGGGGGATAAAACATATATGACGGGTTTTTTCGTATGATTTTTTGTTTGTACAATAGTTACGTCAAATGCAAATAAGGTTCATTTTTAGCTGAAATCTTTGAAAATCTTTTTCTCTGAAAGTACATGGCTAATTGAAGGGATATTGAGTGTGGAAGGTCCTTGGGTGGTAAAGATTCAAAATTATATCCGACATGTCTGTCGGAAATCCAAGATGGCTGCCGTTACTATAAATAGCATAAATTGAAAAATGGCCATTATGGTTTTATGTACCGATTTTGTTTAAATTTGAAACATAGATAATAGATGTCGGGGTATAAAACATATATAACGGGTTTTTCCGTATGATTTTTCGTTTGTGCAATAATTACGTAATATGCAAATAAGGTTTATTTTTAGCCGAAATCTTTGAAAATCTTCTCTGAAAGTACATGGGCAATTGAAATGATATCGAGTGTGGAAGGTCCTTGTGTAGTATAGATTCAAAATTGTATCCTACATGTCTGTGGGAAATCCAAGATGGCTGCCGTTACTATAAATAGCAAAAATCGAAAAATGGCCATTATGGGTTTGTTTATGTTCCGATTTTGTTAAATTTGAACGAGGAAAATAGATGTCGGGGGGATAAAACATATATGACGGGTTTTTCCGTATGATTTTTTGTTTGTACAATAATTACGTCATATGCAAATAAGGTTCATTTTAGCTGAAATCTTTGAAAATCTTTTTCTCTGAAAGTACATGGCCAATTGAAAGGATATTGAGTGTGGAAGGTCCTTGGGTGGTATAGATTCAAAATTGTATCAGACATGTCTGTCGGAAATCCAAGATGGCTGCCGTTACTATAAATAGCATAAATTGAAAAATGGCCATTATGGGTTTATTTATGTACCGATTTTGTTTAAATTTGAAACATAGAAAATAGATGTTGGGGGATAAAACATATATAACAGGTTTTTCCGTACGATTTTTTGTTTTCCCAATAATTACGTAGTATGCAAATAAAGTTTATTTTTAGCCGAAATCTTCTGAAAGTACATGGCCAATTGAAAGGAAATTTATAATAAATAGTGCTTGAAATAATAGAAGATAAGGATATTGCTAGTGAGTTTGTTTACATTTTACTGATTGGATATATTTAAAAAGAAAAAGCAAAGAACAAAATAAGGGTATTCCAGGTGAGCGATACAGGCCCTATTGGGCCTTTTGTTTCAAATAATTTAGCAGGTATTTGTTATATATTTACTTCAAGAACGCTGGACGTACTGGGACATTTGATTTCTAATAAACCAAAAGGTGGGTTGTAAACTTTTCTATCGGGACTTGCTGCCAACCATGGTGCCGAAAAACTCACAACACCACAAAGATACATGTTAACTTTGTTCCCTGACTTCACTTCGACAATATACTATGGCAACAAGTGAAAGACAGACTGGATGAATTTTTCTTTTCGTACTACTTGTAACTTTTTTATTAAGATGTTATGACCACGATTGAACTATCGGTCCATTAAAATTTGCAAGAAGACACGCAACAGTCCACAGTTTTACTTGAACCTGCTAATGACATCGGGATCGGGTTATCGAATAGATTGTTTTCTTTTTTAAGTTTGTTCATCCTTTCTATGTGGATTCTAGGCTGAGCAATTTGTTCTGCATCTTGTATTTCAGATAATGTGAAAGAACGCTCTCTTATAAGGAATGGTGGGATATTCAGAAATACTCCTTTTTCCTCCAAAATTTTACGTATTGTGAAACCTTTATCTGCCATAACATGGTCTCCTGGTTCAGGCAGTCTGAAAAACCAGACATTTTTGTAATTTCAACATCTGAAATGCAGCCAGTATACAGTGAAAAAATAAATAATGTAGCTCCATGTGGAGCAATACTCAGAAGTCCTTTAAATGTATTGGTTCCTTTGTAGTTGGAATACAGTTGAGAGTTTAGGCCTAAAGAAGAAGGCTGTTGTGTTTTGATTTCTGTGCAGTCAATATTACTATTGTTTTTGGATACATTTTCTCTTTTGTTAACCAAATAAGTATACTTCCCAAAACAAAATATAAAAAGTTGGTCCAAGTTACTATTTTTCTACTGACAGTAGCTAGATAACAATTAAATCGTATGCTAAGATTTTGTCCAACAAGTCCTGCCTTTAATCGGCAACAGAACATAAAAAGCTCGTCAATTAAAAGCATACATCTTTTCCTTCCAGCCAAGTTTATACTTTCGCTACTTTGATAAAAGGCACCCTGCATATTTTGTGCTGTAGGTTCAATGCATTTGAAAATTCAATGAACAACTTGTATGTTTGAAACCAGCTATAAAATCGAATCATACTGTTATCAAAGGAAAAACGGTTAACCCCAAATTTCTCTAGCTGTAATTGACTCCTAAGTTCGTCACATTCCTTCGTTTTCATTTCCAATTGTTTTAATAGTTCATGTATTTTTCTATCTTTTTTTTTTGTTCTTCACTGCCGAAATTGTCTTGTATGTCAAGGGTCATTAAATCACTTGATTCAGAAGTGCTTTCAGATGGTTGTTTAGCAGTATCTCCTACAAAGACTCCCAGAAACTGTTTCAACTATTTTCCAGTTTAGGGCACGTCTTGGATTTCCCTCTTTTGACCAGTCAAAAATACTTGGTATGGCAGTTTTATTCAAAACTTTTCTTACTGGAGTCCAACTTTTATAGTCTTCTGGGTTGAAGTGCTTAGAGCACACAATTGTTGATGGTGTTATCTGCAATTGAAAATATAAGCAGATATCGATATATGTTCAAATTAAATATCATATACCACTGATAGATAGAAAGAAAGTTATGAAAACAATCGTATAAAAATACAGCAGATTTTAAGGTGTATTTATTATATTTCATAAGGTAAAAATGTATGTAAATAGTAAATTACTTACTTTGAAATGTGTGCCTTCATCTGTTATCTGTTATTTTATTATCCACTGTTTTCTTACATCAGGATCTTTTGGAATATAATGGGAATTCAAATTAGGATTGTAAATTGCATCAGAAGTACATAAAGGGCCACAACAATGTTGTTTGGATTTACTATCAATTTTTTTTTGAAATACTAATATTTCATTTTATGGAAATTTTACAGAGGTAGCTTGCTCTCTTAGCCTCTTTCAGAAAAGGGAATTTGAGGTATGCATATAATTTGAAAAGAGTCTATAGCTGTCCATGTCTCAATATAAGTGAAATATTCTTGAACTAAAACACCATTCATTTGGTCTTGATCTAACAGTATCTGTTTCAATGACATTACATAAGGTTGAAAAAGGTTGGGGGTGGGGGTATGATAGTGTTTGAAAAATCTGTACATGTATCTCACAACCTTGTAGAATTTTTATTCCCCATAAGGTGTTACGTTTAGTGGATTAAGCTTGTGTCAGAACCTCAAAATAATCAGTGGTTGGTGTATCCACATTCCTGAACCGTGTTGGTATCAAGGGGCTCTCGGGTGGTGGTGAGTCTGTTAATGCCGGCTGTGATACAATGGAGTCCAGCGTTTGGGACACTTTAGTGTCAGATGGTGTCGAACATAGAAAATCCATGCTGCCAAGCAAATTGTCATCATCATCAGTTCTCAAAAAATTTGTTAGGTATGGCTCATCAGTCCATATGACCTCGAAGTTTCCATATTCCATATCTTCGGATCTAGAATCCATTTTTCAACCGATTGTAGTAAAATACAATCAGCAGACTTGGGTGGTTTTATAGTAAAATTTAACACCATAATTTTTTCACTTCGTATCTTTACAAGCAATGGAAAATGATCATTAATCATTAAAAAAATTATTTTAAAATGAAAAGACAACAATTATTGGTTTTCATTATTATTTTTTATTTTTGAATTATTTTTAAAATTAGTGCAGTATGACAAATTTCTACGTTTGTTACCGCTCGTAAAGAGCGTCCTTACAGTCGCCTGACAAAATTTATGAATGAACCCGTAGAAAATTATGAATGAATAAGTAGTTCCTTGGTGGAATGTATTCCTCCGCCATTCGCTGTACATCGAAAGCGGATTGGCTGAAGATAAAACTGACGTATCGCTTTATCACAGGGCGCGTGACACACTGCTGCCATCGAAAAATAAAAGCAGATTCAAATAAGGCAATGCATTTGTAATGTAGGCATATACATGTATATATGGTACCTGTTTACCAACAACCAGGAGTTGACCAGTGACATGTCCATCCTGTAAGAGAAACAAAATAGTATTGTCTGAATCTATGACATAATAAAGCTTCAAATAAGTATCTATTCCTAATTAATTTAAAGGGGTCATATGATGACGAATGAAGTATGCAGCTAAAAATTGTTATTGCCAGAACGACCAAGATAAAGGCGAAAAAGTCACCAACGACAATAGACATCTCCAGAGAAAACATCAAAGACTTATATAACAATCTAGTCGCACGATTTCATTACCTTAATATAAGTGAGTTATTGTTTTAGGGTATAACTCCCCGAGAGTATACATAACTCAGTAGGCAAAAATTTGTGCTGTCAAAAATATAACATTTAGCAAAATTTTCAGTCGTCCTAATTTTTGAAATTTATTTGAAACTAAGGTCTGTTCCCTCCTGCAAAATATTCCTTAGCTGGATTTGGATTCATAAAATTTTAATTCATTAGATTCATTTTTTGTCAACTGTTTGGCCTATGTTTTTTTATCTATCAAACTTTTTGGCCCCTAGTGTCACTGATGAGAAAGGATTTTCCGAAATATGCACATATGGCACATAAAAATTTAGCAGGTATTTGTTATATATTTAGAACTGCATCAGCGTCATTGCAGCTATTCGCGAAAGTTATATTTTAACTGGGAAAATTAAACAGATGTAAAACTAAATACAATAATACAACATATCTTTCATCCTTGTGGTGATTTGTTACATGAGACACTAGTTCCAGTGAAAACTTAACAATATTTACAATTTCAAGTTCACGTTTTCTCTTGTTTGGTTTTAGTTTATCTCGTTTTAAAAATAATTTATTGCACTGCATACATTCTTAAACAATCCTTGGTGAAATTTTAAAATGTCTGGTAAGGTTATGTTATAAGGTGAAAGACTCCACAAATATCACAGTTGAAAGTCATTTTGCTTGATGATGAGTTAAAATGGCCAAAAATTGAACAACTCGCATTTTGAATTGAACGTAAGCAAAAAAAATCTCTTTTGTTAAATGATAAACATAAAACAATTCGTTTTATTTAACCAATTCTGAAAATAACCATAATTTAAGTATAAGAAGATGTGGTGCATTGAATTTATTAACACCATTGAAATTAAAAAGTGATAAATATTGTTTCCTACCTTTTTATCTTACATTAGAAGCTAGAAAAAGAAACGATTATGTTTTTTATGTTAACACATTGTTATTTTTGTCGCTTCTACTTACATTTACAAAAAAGCTACCGAAGTGAGTTGAAGACAGTAATATATATCGACGCTTTGTTTTTTATTTGTTCTTCCATTTTAAAAAAAGTTATATTATTATCCATTTATGAAAAAATATATATATACATTCAATTATAAAGTCGGCTTTTAGTAGTATGCAATGAGGGTTTTTAACTTTTTATGCTAGCTTTAAAGTCGGATAAGCGAGTAAAGTTTAATGACAAAAACGCATTTTTAAAGAGTAAAACATAAATTTAGAAACAATTGTCAAATTACAATTTTATGAACGAAGTGTAGCGAGAACCGAACAAGAATGTCAATATTACTCAATTCGCCTGATGTTCCGTCAAAACAAAGTGATTAATCTAATATGCTACTATATAAATCAATACAAGAAACCATCAATTTATAATTCAATTCAGAAAAAAATCGAGTTTCAGGATGTTTGCCTGAATTTTCATTGGTGTATTGAATCATTGCGGGTTCCCTTGTTATATTACCTGCTCGAAGGGGCAAATGTGTCATCTGGCACCAACGGACTCATTTTCGCACGTTTTTTTTTATCCTTTTGATCTGATTCACTGTTATCTAATTCTGACAGGACAAAAAACACGTACTTCAAAATTCAGATGATATCGCGGACTTTAAAAAATTTAAAAAATAAAAACGGACATAAGGTAGACTGAAGTTGATAAAACATATAATTCATCTCACCTTTTTGTGGCATAACGCTCTTGCTTCAATCCATTTCAAAATACGCATGTGCATCGGATCCCTCTTTAGATATTCAAATAAGTGAAATAAACTTGATTTGACGCAAAACTAGTATTCCTGTTTGCATGTAAGGGAAATAATTTTGATTCAGACGTAAAACAAGCTAGGCATTTTCGATACACTTGCTATGACTAGCAATAAGTATGAATCAAAATAACTCGTTTCCGACATACCTGCTATGACATTTACCTGCAGTAATGACAATGGCTCGGGTCATATATAGCACAGTACTCGTTTCCGAAATAACTGTTAATAACCGCATGAATCATAACGTTAACGCGTTTCAGCTTTACCTGTCATGGCTAGCAATAAGCACGAATCACAATGACTGTTTTCGAACTACCTGCTTTTTATCACAATTGACTCATTTCACCGCACCTGCTATGACAAAGAATTAGCATGAATCACAATGACGTGTTTCCGAAATACCTGCTATTAATCACGATGACGTTTCCGAAATACCTGCTATAAATAATTGTTTAACAAGTAAAATCAATCATTTAAACCTGCATTAAGTTTTCCAAAGAAAACAATTAAAACGGCGCTAATCTAATTAATGATATTCCTAATGAACAATGTTACTTTTGGTTTAACGATAAAAGCTTGAATAAATACTGAAATTACAGTATTTACCCAGCGAGATGCAGCATTTGGGATCTAATATTAGAACATGGTTACGTCATCAAAACCCGGGTCATTTAAACACAACTTTCAAAACGGTGAAATACGATAAATTAAACACAGAACTTCGTTGAATTTGTCATTTGTGATTTAGTAAGGGATACATAACACCATTTCAAATGCATCTGGATATTAATGAAGGACAATTAATGCAATCTGTCATGTTTCACCTTCTATTCTAGGGGTTTCCGTACATCCGTGCGCATGCTCCAAGCTCATAATAACCATAGTAAAACACTGACCAACCGGTCAGAGGATTCCGTTTATTTACAGCTAAAAGAAATGAAATTTTAGAAAATGAATGTCACGGATCGTGGTTAGAAGATATCTTTTTTTAAAAAATATATATTTTTAGAAAATCAAAAAAAAATTCAGAAAATTGAAAAACTTAATGCAGCTTTAATAAAAAATTTCAAACGAGAATGATATCCGATTTTTGTTTTAATTTAAAACTTGGCGATCAGAGCTACTTGCATGTATGTAACTGGAACAACTATTTTAAGAGTTAACCTGAGATAATAGAACTGCAACAAACCAAGAAAGAAAGAAATATCCTTAAGCCTCATGCAAAAGGTTTTTCTTTTTATATATATATTTATTATATAGAATCTGACTTGAAAGATAATAGAAATTTGAAACTACATCTCTGAAAGAATGCTTTTTGGTCCTTATCAGAGTCAAGCCCCTGTATTAACATTCGTTGGTTCTGAAAGCTTCCCTCAAAAGAAGACTTGGTGCCAACCAAGAAAGGAATGTTTGCGACCATCGGAGAACGATAAATGAAAGGACTGTAGTGTTGTGCAGGGAGGTTTTGTTCCGGATTTAAAAAATGTAGTATATGTACCTTGTTGTTCACAAGTTGACCATTTAACCAGTTAGGTGCTCTCAGGTGTTCCAATTGGAGCCCGAACGATTTCATCCATTGGTGAATAAAAAATGAACTACTCTACGTTAACTCAGTGAAAAGATGACAATCCTTTTCTGATGGACAAAACACAAACTATTCGTTTTAATTAAACAAATCTGAAAATTATATCAAAATGTAGTTCTGATGCATTAAATTAATGAATACAATTGGAATTAGAAAATGATAATGAATACATATCCTACATTTATTATGTATTATTATTATTAGCCACAGGCTCAGGTGAGCTATTGTGATCCGAAATCGACTTCTCCCGAAACTACTGGACAGATTTCAATTAGACTTAGTCAGAAGCATGTATAGGTCGTTCAAATTCAGGTTTGTTCGTGGCCTTGCCATGGCTATGAAATCTAGGTCAAGTTCACTCGGGGTGCAGAAATCTTTAAAAATCTTCTTCGCCGAAACCAATCATTGGAGATAAAAACTGATGTGATATTTGGCTTTTCTATGGTCTTAAGTCTACAGTTTGTTTCTTTCGTGAATTCGGTCAAAAATTGCGTTAATTGTTTTACAATTTCGAAATAATCATAAAAATGTTATATCTGGATTATTGTCCCACGAAAAGGGGGGATGAAGATGGGTCTGTCTATCTGTCTATTATTCCGTCTGTCACGTTTGGTTTACGTGCAATAACTTACAAGTAAAGATTTTTAATGAAACTTGGCACAGAGGTAGCTTATAACAAGAGCTCGCTTGGGACTGATGTTTGGGTCACTAGGCCAAAGGTCAAAGTCACTGTGGCTATAAATAGATATAAATAGAAAATCGGTTTCCGGTTATTAAAAGGTTAACCGTTCAAGATTTTTTAATGAAACTTGGCACAAAGGTAGCCTATGACAAGATTTCCTACGGAATTGATTTTCGGGTCACTAGGCAAAAGGTCAAGGACACTGTGACTATAAATAGAAAATCTGTTTCCAGTCATTTAAAAGTTAACTGTTCAAGATTTTTGTTCCCGCTTTCACCGAAAGGGACACAAACAAACAATATACCATAGTTCCAATGTCCATATTGCCCCTAATATATCATTACAAAAACAGAAGTCTAATTCATTTGAAAGTGGGGGACATAAGTTCTAAAAATTTGCTTGTTTGCAAAGATAATGACATGGGGTCTAGATGTCAACTTGAAATGTCCTATAAAATTAGGTCAAGATCACGACCTTTTTTTTGATCTTCGAGTTTTTAGTACTAAATAAGCAGTTTTTTACAGATATTTTATGCTATTATGTTTTACAATTAATAAGCATGGTAAGATCTAATAATATGTTAGATTTTTAAGAAATCAGAAAATGACTTTTGGAGTAATTGTCCCACAATGTGGTAAATGTTTTGCAAATTTTGCTGTTTTTGACTTTTATTTAAAATCTGTTTGTAGATAATAAAAATAAATTATCAGCATGACAAGATCTAGCTAATTAGCTAGTTTTGTATATATATGTTAATCCATGTAAGAGTTGTTGCCCCTGAAATATTGATTTTCGCTGAAATTTCGCTGTTTTTGACCATTTTCTTGAACACTATTATAGATGAAAATTAACAATTAAATGTATGAAAGGAATAACATTAGAATATGAATCTTTCGGATCGTGATTAGAAATTATCTATTTTTTAAAAATATTATTTAGAAAATCGAAAAAAAATCAGAAAATTGGAAAGCTTAAATCGGCTTTAAATGTTTAGTTTTGTTCTCAGAATGCAGGAACTTGCATATCAAATTCTGTTTTTTTTTTTTTTTTTTTTTTCGGGGAAATCATCCCAACTGTAGCGCAAATGCACCTTCGATGCCAGCTCACTCCTGGCAAAAGGCGCCAGCTCACTCCTGGTACCCTTGACAGCTATGCTTCTTTACATGGGACCTTATATATAACGGTCACATTCTATTTTTTTTTTTTATTAATTTACATTTTTAGCTCACCTGAGCTGAAAGCTCATATGAGCTATTGCTATCCATCTTCGTCCGTCGTGCGTCGTGCGTAAACTTCTTACATTTTAATCTTCTCCTCCAAAACCACTGGGCCAAATTTAATGAAACTTGGTAACCATCATGCCTAGGTGAAGCTCTTTCAGATTTGCACAAATGAAGGAGTTACGTCCCCCTGGGGCCCCATAAGGGGGGAAATAGTGAAAAACTTTAAAAATCTTCTCCTCTGAATCTACAAGAGATATACCTTAGTTATTTCATTTATAACATCCTTAGGTCATCTATTTTCAGATTTGCACAAATGGTAGCCATGGGACTCAAAATGGGGAAATTGTGAGGCACTGAGTGGGGAATTTGATAAAAATTATATATTTGTCACTATATCTTGAAAACTATTAACTTTTTGTATAGGCATGTATATTAGAATATTGTAGGTATTGACATGACGATCATTTTGATATATGATTCAAGGTCATATGTTGAAAGGTCAAGTTCACAGCTGCAAAAGAAGACTTAAATTGCTAAATATCTTGAAAACTATTAATGTTTTGTAAAGGCATGTATATAGAATATTGTAGGTATAGCCCTTTGCAAAAACTGTTGTTATCTGCCCTTGAATAATCACTCTTTGGTGTGTAGAGATAAGACGAAGTCATTTCCGGGTAGTAACATGCCGCCAGGTCACCAGCGATACTGTTGTGTGTGCAAGAATTTTAGTGGAAAGATTATTGATGGAGTGAGGATTTCCATGCATCGATTTCCAGCTGATAAAGGAAAGAGGAGAATATGGATCAGCAGGTGTAAAAATGCCCGTTCTAATTTTAAGTTTGTCAACAGCGATCAAACGAGACTATGTTCACAGCACTTTGTTGGGAAAGAAGGGCCTACCAAAACAAATCCATTACCGTCAATTTTTCCTAAACCCGACGGCAACGATAAGTTATATAAACTATCTGTGAGTATATTTTAAAAACCCATTTTATTATTTGTTATTTTTTGGGAGGGGGTTGACAATAATTCGTTCAGGCGAGTCACAATCTATATCGCATTTAAAAGATCAAGGACGATGGGTTTTAAACTTATTATTATTACATATTTTGCTGCTTTAATGGATTGAATGTCTTTTTGTGATATAATTGTACTTTACCACCATCTTAATTACGATAGTTTTGCTACTTGTTAACACAGTTGTCCGCACTTGGGAGTAGCATTGCCATTACTACCCCTTCCTGGAGGTGAGAGAGTAGGGGTTTTCCAAACTTTTGTAAGATATCTTAATGGCCTAATTTATTGTAATGTGTAGTTTATTAATATATCAATGGTACTAATATGAAGTCATTCATTCATTTGTACGCCACTGCGGTAGCTCAGTTGGTAGAGTGCTCGCTCTGTAGGTGGGAGGTTAGGGGTTCGATCCCCGGCCGGGTCTGACCCAAGACTTGAAAGTGGGTAGTGACTGTTCTTTCGCCAAGCACTCGGCATTACGAAATGAAAGTCACGGTTCTTTCGGATGGGAACTTAAAATAAACGAGGTCCTGTGTCACAGTGGGCTTGGCACGATAAAGAACCCTGCTGTATAATGCCATCAGCGCAATGCACAGACAAAATTTCTGCACCTTCGCCCATAGATTGCGACGTCTCGATATAAGTGAAATATTCTTGACTGGGACGTCAAACACCATTACTCAACTCAACTCATTCATTTGTATTTTTAGAGTGAAAATCAAGAATCTACCAGAGAACCTCATAATTCTGACTTGATGGAAACCTTCTCAGATGATAGTCAACCAACTGATGTAGAATCTAGCAACCAGAGCATCATACAGAATGAAAGAGAACCAGCAACATTTTTGTCTCTAAAGGTAAAAAATAGTTTTTAATGAATTGGGAAATAATATGTTTTAAAGTTAAAAAATAGTCATATATTACTAAAATGTTAAAAATAGTTATAAAAAGGTGACAATAATTTTTATTTCACTCTGTTTACCTAATCATGCAACACACAATTTTAAGTAATATATATATATATATATATATATATATATATATATATATATATATATATATATACCTTTTTTCTTTTTATATATATATAAAACATTTTCAGTCATATATATATATATATACCTTTTTTCTTTTTATATATATATATAAAACATTTTCAGTCATTTCACATGTGAATATTTTATAGACTACTTTCTTATCCATTAATGTGCAAGTGGTCTGCAAGCTGCACCCTACCTACTAACCCCCAACCCCCCCTACCAATTCTGACACTAGGTAAATAAGTTGTTTCCTTAACCCATTAAAGCTGAGTTTCAAGCTAGATAGCTTCTAATTTCAACAACTTAAGTTTGTCACAACCTGGTATCTAACTCAGATCTACTTCACGTGGAGTGGACACTACCACTGATGTAACTGGGGCAGATTGTTTAGATATGTCATCTTGCTATGTAGCATTTAAACATTAATACAGGTCATAAAATCTATTTTAAATTTCTTGGAGTCATTTTTTTACACAATTGCCATAAAGTGATTCACAAGGTCTACTTTTATTTTTAAATGTTTATTAGTTTCATGATTATGGTGGCTGTATTACCTCCTGTGGTGGAATTGCACATAAAGCAGAGCAGATAGAACCAGTGATGATTTCCGTTTCCACACAGATTGACGAAATCTCTGATGAAAAACATGTGGCATTTACACAAACCATTTCAAGTGAAACCTGTAGTGTTGGTATTCAGGTCAACAAACCAGATTTGACATTTGAAGATATTGAAAATAATGATGAAAAGGTTTTATTTTATACTGGAGTGCCTGATGCAAAAACTTTTAGTTGTTTATTTAATGAATTAGAAAATGGTATGGAGAGCAAGTTTAAGTCTGGAAGGCCTAGAGCTATGAGGCTGATAGATGAATTTTTCATGGTTTTCACGAGACTGCGTTTAGGACTTCTTTTAGATGATTTAGCATGTCGTTTTAAAGTTTCAGTTGGTACATGCAGTACAGTATTAACAAATGGATTGACTATTTAGATGAGAGTTAGCAATTTTTAGTAATGTGGCCAACTCGTAAGAACATAAATGACACAATGCCAGAAAAATTTCGTCAGAAATATCCCAATTGCAGGGTTGTCATAGACTGTACAGAGATAAGGACTGAAACCCCATCTTCTCTTAGGTTAAAATCTTTACTTCATAGTGATTATAAATCGCATATGACGTACAAATCATTGATTGGTATAAGTCCTTCTGGCATAGTAACTTTTGTGTCTGATCTCTATGCTGGTAGTATCGGTGATAAAAAAATCATAGGTTTGTCGGGCTTAGTTAACCTTTGTGAAGAGGGAGATGCTATTATGGCAGATAAAGGTTTTTTAATATCAGATTTGACTACTCCAAAAGGCATTGAATTAATTATACCACATTCAAAAGAAATAATAGACAATTTCTTCCTCATGAAGTGAGAGCAACTAAAGACATTGCTAATCTTAGAATCCACGTAGAAAGGCAAATGGAAAGAATAAAGAATTTCCGTATTGTTCAAGGCGTTATGCCAATCACAATGTCTAAAAAATCTTCAAAAATTTGGAAAATTTGTGTTAGACTGACAAATTTGCAACCACCTCTGGTTTTGAATGATTGAATTAAAACATGGAAATAAAATATATGTATTAACTTATAATTTATGTTTTATTTGCCATCTTATTCTTAACCTCAGGTTCTGGTGATAAATGATAACTTTCCCAAACTCAAACTGAAACGGGCTACATCAAGACATGATCTACACTTGATACAAAAGCAGAATTGAACTTTCTAATTACAAAGTGTAACACGCCTCTTTGGAAACTGTCACAGTATGTTGGGAGAGGGGTTGCAGTGACCTAATGATTAAAATGTCAGTCTGCAAGTCTAAGGTCACTCAGTTTTGTGGGTTGGATCCCTAGTCATACCATATTTTAGAAAGAGAAATTTCTCTACTGGTTTACTTGTTGTAAGTAACATAAACTTTCAATATTTACAACTTATGTTTGTAATGGCCCGGATCTTCTGGAGTTATGCTTTGCATATCTGTTATGCTGCCAAAACTTTCCATATTCCAGTTTGAAAGTAAAACAAATTTCAGCCCAGAATTGCAGATTTAAGAATTTTATAAATCTGATATGGTACTGTGCCAAAGTTAACGTCCCTGTGACATTCTTTTCATATAACACCAACATTTTTATTCATTGCCTAGTTTAAATCAAAATTTCAACATGATATGCAGAAATAATTACAGTTTTTTTGTCATTGCTTTAAAAAAGTGAGTCGTCTTTGAACAGACATATATATTATTAATTGAATTCTCAAGATAATTGAATTTTCAAGATTTTTAGTTGAATAGTTGTGTTTTCTTGTCAGTAGAAAATTTGAAACACAGAATCATCAGATTTCTGCATATTGATACAAATTTCTTTTATTTGAGTTAATGATTATACCAGAATTTTCTGAAAAAGTATTATATGAAAGGAAAAGAAGTTTGACATGGACATTACTTGTGGCACATTATTACAACTTGATCACTACAGTGTCTATGGGAGCCTTGGTGGCCAAGTGGTCTAAAGCATATGCTTACAGATCAAAGTGCCACTTGCCAAATAGGTTGGAATCCCAGCCAGAGCATTTCATTGTTTGAGAAAGTTTGTCAATTCACTTGTCCAAGGTTGGTGGTTTACTCCAAATCCTCTGGTTTTCTCCATCATTTCCAAACTGACTGCCTCTATACTGGTAACTTGTAAGCGGAAGAATCTTGCCTGTGGTTTTAAACACCATTGAAATTTAAAAAAAGAGGTGGCTCAGGTGGTTTGATGCTCAATTCATATGTTGCAGGTTGGTTGAACACTGACCTGGCCTCACCAAGACTTTAAAGAAATTAATTACTGTGCTTAAAAATACTCAGCATTTAGAAATGAAAACCACACTTTTTGGCCATTATAGTTTACCTTGGAGATCAGGGAACTTTTTTATAATGTATTCATCTGCCGATCAGTGATCATGTGATATGGTGAATGGAATTATGAGCTGATAATTACAGACGCGTTTACAATAAGAATAATAGAAAATTACACATGGAATGTAAATATTTATAAATATTCGTATGATTTGTTTCACAAGTCATTTACAGAAAAAAATAAATTAAGTATGTTTCATAAACAATTTAAAATTCTTAAAACCATCACTCAATGAAAAAGTTTCAATCCCCTCTTTACTCTTAAAGAAAAGAGTTCTGGCAATAATGCATCAAGATAAAACTGGTTTAATTTGTCTTTGACCTTTTCCCAACATTCATTATCAAATTTGATTCTTTCAGCAGAAATGCCATTCAGTGTCCAAACAATAAAATCACACCACTGATATCCACTTAATGCTAACTGGCCCTGAACTTGGAAATAATAAGGATGGGTTTTTTTCAGAACACATTTGCCATTGTCATTTGAACAGAAGAAAGAATTATCACGTGCACAGTCCTGTGGCCTCATCATTCTCCACGTATCTGAAGCTGGACATTTAATTTCTAATAAACCAGTAAACACATTGTTGTTATCAGTGTAAGTAACTATTCCATCTGTATTGTGTACAGGGAAATTATTTACCCCAACATCAGCTGCGCTGAGCAACAACAACACATGTATATTGAGAACTACTTTTATATATCAAAATCAGTATTACATATTCATACGCGAGGCGATACTAATACCCAGAACGGACATGTAACAAATTGCGGATATACAACACTCCTCCCCCCTTAGAGAAAAAAATGCTCACAGTGTACTATTGTCAGTGTCATTTTGGTTCTAGTCCTTAGCAAGTAGAGAAAAAAAAAACAAATACCTCTGAACTGAACAAATACTGGTACATATCAAATACTGAGATAATACACATTAGACACATGTTAACATTGTACTTCAATGTACATATACAAATAAAAATACAAATAAGAAGAATGATAGAGAACCTGGGTTCTCGATGAAGCACAGGGATTATTATGCCCTATATCCATGCTCCATTCCTAACATACACTACACGTCACATGCTTGTAAACACACTTTACAAATCTAATCGTTTCGGAGCGCTTCGGTTTCTCACTGGGTTCCGACGTGGTGCTCTTGCAGGTGGTACTACTGGTTCATTAGCACTAGAATCAGATTTCGCATGTTTAGACAAATCAACTTTTACCTCATGATCAGGTGTTTTGATCACAGAATCTGTAACGTTTGGTTCAACATCGGGTAGAACATCTAACTGCGGCATCGTATTACGTTCAACACATCCAGAATTATCGCGCATCTGATCAACATGACGTCTCCACATTGAATCATTTCCAATATTAACCTTGTATGAAAGTGGTCCAGTTTGTGAAGATATCTGTCCAGGCATCCACTTTCGGTTGTTCTGGCGGTAGTCACGGACAATGACGTTTTGTCCGGGTACAAACTGTCGAACATTTGATCCAACATGTTTCGAATTAGTCATTTGAAATTGTTTCCTGAGAACAGTTTCACTTGCCTTTGGTTTCAATAGATCTAACCTAGTACGAATGTTACGCCCATACATTAGCATCGAAGGCGTTTCGTTGGTGGTACTATGCGGAATAGTACGGTACTTGCATAGGAACGAACAAAGCTTCTGATTAATTGACATATGATCATTGTCAGCTGATTTAATAGCTTTCTTGAACGATTGTACGAACCGTTCAGCTTGTCCATTTGTTCGTGGATGAAACGGAGATGACGTGATATGACGGATATTGTTCATAACCATGAAATGTTTAAACTCATCTGATTTAAACTGGGGGCCATTGTCGGACACGATCTCGCGCGGAACACCTTGTCTTGCAAACAATGTTCGAAGAACCTGTACTGTAGAGCTAGTGGTAGTCGAACGCATATGGAACACTTCGGGCCACTTCGAATATGCGTCAATTACAATCAAAAACATAGCATTCTTAAACGGACCTGCGAAGTCGATGTGGATCCTGTACCATGGGGTACCCGGCCACGCCCATGGATGTACAGGTGCAGCAGGTGCCTGATTCCTCTCTGACCTACATCCATTACACGACTTACAGACAGTCTCAATATTGTCGTCAAGTTTCGGCCACCAAAAATGAGATCTAGCCTGAGCTTTCATTTTAACAGTTCCCATGTGGCCAGAGTGAAGCTCATTTAAAACAGTATCACGTAGCTTTGGTGGTATAATTACACGATTACCCCACATAACACAGCCTTGATGTGACGAAAGTTCATCTTTACGGCTCATGTATGGCTTCAAATCATCTGATACTTCCGAGTTCTTAACCGGAAATGACCCACTTTGAACATAGTCCAACACTTGTGATAAGACAGGGTCGCGTTGTGTCTCATAACGTATTTTCTCAGATGTAACGGGTAATGTATCAAATTGCGCACTGTAGAATAGATCGATTTCATCTAGTTCATCATTGTCAACGACATCCAACGGAGAGCGCGACAGGGCGTCTGCGTTACCATGGTGTTTAGTCCCCTTATATTCAATGTCATAAGAATAACCCGAAAGAAACAATGCATATCTCTGTAGCCTAGCTGCTGCCATCGGAGGCAACGCCTTTGACGGGTTAAATATACTAAGAAGTGGCTTATGATCGGTCACTAATGTAAAGTGTCTGCCATATAAATAGGTGTTAAATTTGCGAACACCCCAGGTCAGAGACAAAGCTTCTTTATCAATTTGCGAATATCCTTTTTCAGCCTTTTTTAATGTTCGTGAGGCAAACGCTATAGGTCGTTCAGACCCATTAGGAAATGAATGAGAGAGCACACATCCGATACCGTGTGGCGATGCATCGCACGCAAGTTTAAGTGGTACGTCAGGGTCATAATGACATAATACCTGGTCAGACACGATCGCGTCTTTAACTGCCTTAAAAGCGGATTCATGCGATTCATTCCATTCCCATTGTACATCTGCTTTTAATAAATCATGCAGTGGCGCAGCGATAGTGGACCAGTTCGACACGAACCGATGGTAATAATTTGCTAACCCGAGGAAAGCTTTAAGCTGCGTAACAGTTTCCGGGCGCGGTGCTTCAGTGACAGCAATTATCTTCTCGGGCGATTTGTGTAGGCCTTGCTCATCGATCTGATGACCACAATAACTGATCTTACTCTGAAAGAATTCACATTTGTCCAAGTTCACTTTCAAATTATATGTGCTTAAACGTTGCAGAACCGAATCCAAATTTTTCAAATGTTCATCGTCTGACCGACCAGACACAATAATATCGTCCAATAAACACTGTGTGAAGGGTACGCTCTGAAGCACTTGATCAATGGCACGTTGCCAAATTGCGGGGGCAGATGCCACTCCAAAAGCGAGTCGGTTATATCGGAAAAGGCCCTTGTGAGTATTTATCACAAGCAACGATTTCGATGTATCATCTAATTCCATCTGATGGTATGCCTGTCTCAAATCAATCTTGGAAAATTTTTGTCCGCCGGATAAATTTGCAAAGATATCCTCGATTTTGGGAAGCGGATATTTATCCACCTTCAACACGGGATTTACAGTTAACCGGTAATCACCACAAATTCTAACATCGCCATTACGTTTAACAGACGGAACGATTGGCGTCGCCCACGAACTATGTTCAATAGGTTCGATAACACCGTTGCGTTGTAAGCTCTCGAGTTGTTCCTCGATTTTCTGACGTAGTGAATAAGGAACATTACGTGCTTTCATAAACTTAGGTGTAACATTATCCTCAAGTGACAGGTGAGCTTGAATGTCCTTCAATTTTCCCAAACCTTCCGAGAAAACCGGTTTATGACGATCCAGTAAGTTTTGTAGTTTCGTATTACTCGAAGTTGGCTTTTGCGGTGGTACCCGTAATGCATTCATCTCTATCCAATTTAACTTAAATCGAGAAAGCCAATCTCTTCCGAACAATGCTGGACCATCCTGTGGTACAACATATAAATCTAAATTTTCACATTGGTCTTTAAGTTTAACATCCATGTTTATCTTTCCCACCGGTGTTAAAGTATGTCCGGAGTAACTTTTTAAAACCTTCGCACACGGCCGTAATTTAGCTGAAAAGTTATTACGGTAATCTTTCTCGGATATGACTGACAAAGCAGTCCCTGTGTCCAACTCCATACGAATACTCTTACCTGCAATTATCGGAGTAATGTAAATGGGAGTACTATGCGAGTCACTGTTCGTCACAGAATTCACTTCAATGTGCAATAACGGCTCGGAATCCTCGACATCAAGCATATGAACTTTACCGCGACTGTCACGTTTTTTTTTTATACATGCCTTAGCAATATGACCTTTCTTACGACAGTAATGGCATGTTGATTGTTTATGTGAACATTTGTCGGCATTATGATCACCATCACAGCGGAAACACTTTTGTTTCGGTTTTTCTTCCGGTCTGTTTCTTTGTCGAACACTTTGTCTAGCATTTTTTACTTTGAGTTTATGAACTGGAGTGGTCGACCGATGTTGAAAACGACCTTGAAGTTCGCTTGCATCACTAGCGGCGGTTTCCATGGCGACAGACAATTTAACTGCTTTATCTAGAGTTAACCCGGGTTCTGATAACAAACGTTTCTGAATGTTCTCATATCTTAATCCACAGACTAAACGATCACGTAAACTATCCTCCAGGGCAGCTCCGAATTCACAATGGACTGCAAGTTTACGAAGTTCAACAATAAAAGTCATAATATTTTCATCAGAACGTTGATCACGTTTGTGGAATCTGTATCGTTCCGCGATAAGCAGTGGTTTTGGATTAAAATGAGTGTCTAACAAGTCACATAAAACTTTAAATGTTTTATCAGCCGGTTTGTCAGGAGCCGTTAAATTTTTCAACAAATTATAAGTTCTTGGGCCTATTAAACTAAGCAAACCTGCGACCTTTTTGTCATTGTGGACCTCATTGACGATGAAGTACTGTTCCAACCTCTCGGAATACGATTCCCAAGTTTCGACCGCTTCATCGAAAATACCAATCTTGCCGATGAATGTAGCCATGACTTCAGGGTTCTACTACATAAATCTCGTCGCCAAAATATTGTGTACAGGGAAATTATTTACCCCAACATCAGCTGCGCTGAGCAACAACAACACATGTATATTGAGAACTACTTTTATATATCAAAATCAGTATTACATATTCATACGCGAGGCGATACTAATACCCAGAACGGACATGTAACAAATTGCGGATATACAACAATCTGGACTAGCACCAAGATGAGGAAGTTCACAACTAACAAACAAACCACATAGTTCAACCTTTACATCTTTGTAAAGCTGTTTCATATTAAGCTTGTACTTCATTCTTGCTGCTGGTTCATGGTTTTTACCCCATTCTGTATATTTGCTGTGGAAGTTCGAATATAATATTCTTTTAATAATACCATCTGGCTCAGTGCCTTGCTTACATTTAACAATGTGTCCAAAATTTGAACTTGTGATTCTGAAGGATCTCTCTTTAATCCATTTTGTATTATTTGTCTGCCCTCGTGTATATTGTTCAATTTGTTTTGTTTGTTTTTCATCAAGTTTCATGCTATTAAATATTTCTTTAAGTTCCATTTTTACCTTTTCTGATTTTAAATTTACTGAATCATGATACATAAATGAAATATTCAAACATAAAGAAACAACTGTATCAACTTTAACATCAGACTGAACAAAATTAAGTAGCCAACCAGCTTTTGGATTAACCTTAGCAAGATTTCTTTTAAAACGCTCAATATTTACTGAGCTCTTACAACTCAAGTCAGACTTGTCAACATTATCATCTTTGCCTTTTGAATGGGTGCATGAATCAGTACAATCAATGAATTTATATTTTTTAAAAACTAAATCACATGACTTTTTTGGAGAAAGCTTTCTTTTTCTTGGGTCATTCCACAAACATTTTTGTGATGTAACAGCTAATGTACCATCTTTCTTCTTGACTGTTATAGCTGCTAGTGTGTGCAGTAATGCACCAATATGGTTACATGATTCTGCAGTTCTGAAATAAGACAGATATACATACTAAATTTCTAGACAAAAATAATTTAATTTTTGTTTCAACATGCTTCCTCCTGTGTTTTTAAAATTTAGTATTATAATTCAATATTTTCTTACAATATTGCCTTACAAAATTTGTTCAAATAATTTGACTTAAAGTCGATATTTGGATTTTAAAAAGCTGTGCATATAAAAAATAATTATTCCCTACATTTCTGTAATAAAACTTTGCTAATTCTTCAGATTTCCAAAGTTGCCCCATCAGTATTTTGTAAAAAATATTTCTTTTGAGTTAAAAACTTCCAAACTGAGTTTATGTTTGGTAAGGTTACAAACAATTTAAAATGAATTTATTTAACTTACCCAATAGTGCAATCACATTCTGCAGAATGGATCTGCCCTGAAACCTTTGCCATGCAAACCCAAACATCATGGTCCGGTCTTTTCTTGTTAGCGTCTGGTAATGATGGTATGACATTACATTTAATAAAACAGTACTGTGAATGTTCGCTGATCGGATGATAACACACAGAATGGACATGTTTGTCTTCTAAATACACAACAGATCGTAGTTGTCGTTTACAGTTCATCTTCAAAACCAAATAGTTATAAATATCAATTTCTGTAAAGTTTGGAATAAACGATATATCATTTGACCAAGATTTAAGTGACTTTGGATCCGGCAGTACCTCCCTACACGGCGTGATGAGTTTTTCAGTTTTTCTGTGATGCATTTCTATTTGTGCGGCCCATTCACGCTCATCTTTATTCTGGATCTTCATCTTGGAAACCCCTTTAGCTCGCGCAATTAACTCCGATTTCCTTCCCGTTACATACTGGTTGTGTTGTCTGAGATAGTTTTTCAACTGAAGACAATTTAAATTATCTATATCATTGTCATTCAAATAGCTACCTTCGCTTGTTTGTTCTTCGTCGTCCGCCATTGTTACTTTTACTACCCGGAACTACTTGAAGCGGGAATATACAAAAAAATTAAGGGAGATAACTTTGTTTTTGAAAAGGGCTATTGACATGACGATCATTTTGATATATGGTTCAAGGTCATATGTTGAAAGGTCAAGGTCACAGCTGCAAAAGAAGACTTAAATTGCTAAATATCTTGAAAACTATTAATGTTTTGTATAGGCATGTATATTAGAATATTGTAGGTATTGACATGACAATCATTTTGATATATGGTTCAAGGTCATATGTTGAAAGGTCAAGGTCACAGCTGCAAAAGAAGACTTAAATTGCTAATTATCTTGAAAACTATTAACATTTTGTATAGGCATGTATATTAGAATATTGTAGGTATTGACAAGACGATCATTTTCATATATGGTTCAAGGTCATATGTTGAAAGGTCAAGGTCACAGCTGCAAAAGAAGACTTAAATTGCTAAATATCTTGAAAACTATTAATGTTTTGTATAGGCATGTATATTAGAATATTGTAGGTATTGACATGACAATCATTTTGATATATGGTTCAAGGTCATATGTTGAAAGGTCAAGGTCACAGCTGCAAAAGAAGACTTAAATTGCTAATTATCTTGAAAACTATTAACATTTTGTATAGGCATGTATATTAGAATATTGTAGGTATTGACAAGACGATCATTTTCATATATGGTTCAAGGTCATATGTTGAAAGGTCAAGGTCACAGCTGCAAAAGAAGACTTAAATTGCTAAATATCTTGAAAACTATTAATGTTTTGTATAGGCATGTATATTAGAATATTGTAGGTATTGACATGACAATCATTTTGATATATGGTTCAAGGTCATATGTTGAAAGGTCAAGGTCACAGCTGCAAAAGAAGACTTAAATTGCTAATTATCTTGAAAACTATTAACATTTTGTATAGGCATGTATATTAGAATATTGTAGGTATTGACAAGACGATCATTTTCATATATGGTTCAAGGTCATATGTTGAAAGGTCAAGGTCACAGCTGCAAAAGAAGACTTAAATTGCTAAATATCTTGAAAACTATAAATGAATTGTATAGGCATGTATATTAGAATATTGTAGGTATTGACATGATGATCATTTTGATATATGGTTCAAGGTCATATGTTGAAAGGTCAAGGTCACAGCTGCAAAAGAAGACTTAAATTGCTAAATATCTTGAAAACTATTAATGTTTTGTATAGGCATGTATAATAGAATATTGTAGGTATTGACATGACGATCATTTTGATATATGGTTCAAGGTCATATGTTGAAAGGTCAAGGTCACAGCTGCAAAAGAAGACTTAAATTGCTAAATATCTTGAAAACTATTGATGTTTTGTACAGGCATGTATAATAGAATATTGTAGGTATTGACATGACGATCATTTTGATATATGGTTCAAGGTCATATGTTGAAAGGTCAAGGTCACAGCTGCAAAAGAAGACCTAAATTGCTAAATATCTTGAAAACTATTAACATTTTGTATAGGCATGTATATAAGAATATTGTAGGTATTGACATGACGATCATTTTGATATATGGTTCAAGGTCATATGTTGAAAGGTCAAGGTCACAGCTGCAAAAGAAGACTTAAATTGCTAAATATCTTGAAAACTATTAATGTTTTGTATAGGCATGTATAATAGAATATTGTAGGTATTGACATGACGATCATTTTGATATATGGTTCAAGGTCATATGTTGAAAGGTCAAGGTCACAGCTGCAAAAGAAGACTTAAATTGCTAATTATCTTGAAAACTATTGATGTTTTGTATAGGCATGTATAATAAAATATTGTAGGTATTGACATGACAATCATTTTGATATATGGTTCAAGGTCATATGTTGAAAGGTCAAGGTCACAGCTGCAAAAGAAGACTTAAATTGCTAATTATCTTGAAAACTATAAACCTTTTGTCTATTGCACTTTGCAAACTGCATTGGACAATATCTTCAGGTGAGCGTTAAGGCCCATGGGCCTCTTGTTTATTTTAAATTTTATTGTTTTTCGTTCAGTTTTTACCAAACCAAATGCCTCTCATTATGATAAAGTTGCATACATTTTTAAGTTCTGTACAATGTCGCAATGGACTAGACGGTTCAAAAACAGGCCAACATAATGTTTCTTAAATGGATTTTGAAATATCAGTTGACAAATTCTGTCCAGTTACTTCTTGATACAGTGATGCAATGCTCTCTCTCTCTCTCTCTCTCTCTCTCTCTCTCTCTCTCTCTCTCTCTCTCTCTCTCCACACACACACACACACACACACACACACTGCATGACTAACGGTCTACCTTTTTGTCAAAATACATATGGTTTCCTTTTTTTCCAAATACATATGGTTTCCAAACCTCTTATATGAAGTTTTATTGTATGTTAAAAAAGTATTGTACATACAAGGACGCAATATCTTACATAGAAAGTCACAACAATATAATGATGCATTATTCATGTAACTGTTAATAGTCGAATTTGGTAAATTGTTTTTGTCATACTGTAGCCAAATGTATATTTAACATGGTGAAAGTTTAAGTATATGATAAACAGAATAAAACATTATGAAATCCATATCCTATGCCTAATCAGATCCTAAAGCTTTCGATCTGATATTGGGGTCCCAGTCTGATATCACTATGTATTATTCTGTATAAATTGTTCACTGAGTTTAATTGTTGACTACAGCTTTACCATATTGAGCATAAGATGATCAGATTATATCATGATCTCGTTATGGTACTGTGTAGACTTGATCTCAAGTCACTTAATTTCATATAAGTCATCCTACACTATCCAATCTTGTAATCTGATTGTACTTTAAAATTTATACTATGTTTTTTTGGAAAAATACGACGAAATACATTGTAGAGTATAAAAAGATATCAATATGCATAGCACAATGATGATCAACTTATCTTTCCTGAGATACACTTCACAAACTAGTTCAAAACTGTTCTGGAAAAACAGCATTGAAACAAGACAAGTCAATACCATCAGAAGTATCTTACGAATGTCAGCCAAAGTCAGACTTTTCACTTTTGTAACCTCTTTGTTCAAACAATCAAAACAATTATCGCAATGGAGAATGAGGTCATCAATAGTATATGGAGATACAACAGCCAAGTGTTGAAACTGTTACCCTAAAACAAAATAAATAATTCAGAAATCGTGTCAAAATACAAATAAAAATGATAGGATAAATTTTTATAAAAGTTATGAATTATTACAAGCAATTTTAAAACGTAATAATGCTGTTTTCTTTTGACTTCGTTTTTGTCGAGCCTGGCATCGCCATAATGCGAGACAAAGGTGTTCTTTTTCCGGTGTCGTAGGCGACAGTGGCAGCGGCGTGTCAAAATGTAAAAGTTTATGATAAAGTAATGTATTTTCTATTCGATTAAAACCTGACCAGGCGAGACATTTAATTCCTGGGAATTCTTGTTGAAATAAAAATACTACCTTATTCAAACCAAAAAGATATCACATATAAAACAAAAAAATCAACGTAAAAAATGAGTTAACCGGAAGTACAATGCAAATCTATCTTTAAGAACAATAAAAAAATCTTTTTATGCAGATTCGTTGTTTGTTGTAATGCTGTTTAACGTCGCATTAGCAATTTTGCGGCTTTTCCGACGAGGTTATTAATATCTAATTTTTAAGCGGGTCTGTGTATGTGTGAGATTAGCGAGTGTTTATAATGACCTACCGTGTACTTCCACAAACTGGGGCAACTTTTTGTAAGGTGCCAGCTCACCGAGCCAGACAATTATATAACTACCTAGTCACTTTATTTTTACCGCGGTTGAATTAGTCGATACTCCGTCCTTTAAAACTGGAGTACCAAACGAGGAACCAATATTTTAATTTTAAACTTTTCATATATATGTACTTACCGGCTTCCGAAGTCGCGTCCAATTATGCGAAAGATAGAAGTATAAGTCTTTGCTATGAGTTATCCCCCCTTTTGGTACTAAGAATAACATCAAATTTTGCCCCAAATCCGAGAGGCAAGAACCTTAATGTAAGTACACGTATTATTGTAATTAATCCTCAGTTGTTTATCTCAAGATTTGCTGACATTCAATTTGTTACACAGGTACACGTCGTTTATGATTACGCCGCCTAGATTACATTCGTATAGCTCATCGAATTTTTCAGTTCCCTTTGCAAATGTTGGTGTTTTATTCGGGAACTCAGGGTTTCTCCATCATCTAATAACTTACACGAGAGAATGTTGACTGGAGGGTATATACAATATTATCTCTACTCAACAATCGGATTGATTTTGACTTATCATTATGTCACTTATTTCGAATGTTTTATTTGTTAAATACAGTGAAACCTCCCTAAATCGGACACCTCCCTAAACCGGACAAAATCTATGGTCTTACTGTAATTTACTGTAATTCATTAATAGAAGATATCTGCCCGTACGTTATTACAATGCGGTTATTCCCTTATATTTAGGTCGTGTTTTTAATTACCTTTTTCGGTGGTTCTTGTGGTTTTTCTCCTGTCTGCTGCATTTCAAATTGTACAACTAAAATTTAGAAAATTGCATATTGAAAAACATATTTTTAAACCTTAGAAGTAAAGGATCTTCCAAAAAGTCTTTTGAACTTCAACACCACTAGGCCAGTGCTTGTCCAAAGATGTATATCATATGATCCCAATATGTGGGTGTTTTTTTCTTGTCTTGTCTCGTTTGGCTATTAACAACTACGGAAGCTCAGTTGGTAGAGTGCTTGCTTCGTATGTAGGAGGTTTAGGTTCGAACCCGGCCGGGTTTGACCAAGACTTGAAAGTTGGCAGTGACTGTTCTCGGCATTGAGAAATGAAAGTCACTGGGTCTTTCGAACTACATCAAAAAGTTTAAAAGGCGAATATATATTCGAAATTGTACCGTTTTAATTGTATTCTTGAATATCATTTTGAGGCTTTTGACGTCAGATAATTCTTGTATCAAATTATATTTTATTCTACATGGATTGATGCAATTATTTGTGCTAAGTTATTTCGGTCTGGTATTGGGGGTAAGGTCAAAAAAAAATTTAAACTACACAAGTTGTATCAACCATGACCCTATTATATTTGTGCTTTAAACAAACATGCAAAAATGCGTTTGTTCTATTGATTGCGGTCTGAAATCTTGAACAGGGTGTTCATACGGTAGGGCCGAAATTGATAGAGCTATGGATTACCTTGCCGACAGGTTAAAATTGATTGCGTTATGAATTATAAATTAGGGCCGAAATTGATTGATGTTATGGATTACCTTGCCGACAGGGTTGAAATTAATTGCGTAATGAATTACCTTGACGACAGGGTCGAAATAATTGCGTTATGAATTACCTTGACGACATAGTCGACATTGATTGCGTTATTAATTACCTTGACGACGGGACCGAAATTGATTGTGCTATGGATTAAACGGCAGGGCCGAAATTTATGTCATGACGGATCATGCGACGGGGCCGAAATCGATTGCGCTATGGGCTTAACGACAGGGCCGAAATTGATAAGGTTATTGATTATACGTCAGGGCCGAAATTGATTGCGTTATGGAATTACCTAGCGTGGACGTACCTTTAGACTTATGTTTATTATAACATAGTAGAATCTCTAGTATAATCTGGATAATCACAAAACAAACAACGTATGCCGCCATGATATACGTTGTTTCCGGAGGAGCCTGAGATTTACCGAGATCAAATCCAAAGAAAATAGTTATTGCTGTAAAGAGAACAAAATAAAAATCAAAGCACTGAAGGTACTAAAATAGGGGTGTTTTTTGTTAAAAAAATGATATCTATTTATGCCGGTGTTCCGTAAAGCGGTCTATTTCGCGGGGTGAAAATTTTGGCTATTTTAGCGGTAGTATTAAAATTGCCAAAATAAGATTGTGAAAAGTTTTGCATACCAGTCAACCATAAGTAAGTCAAAATAAATGCGTTAAAATTCTGTGATTTTTTCGAGTCAAAATCGCCAAAATTCAGCCCCGCTAAAATAACAATATATATACGGTATTTGGTTTACTACTGTTTAAAAATAAAAGCGTACATGACTTTTAAGGTGTCAGTTTCAAAGTAGTTTTTAACCAAGATTTTTCTTAAATTTCGTAATTTTGACAATTTTATTTGGAATTACAATAAGTTTTCCAACAAAACTTAACATAGAGAATTTATATTTTGAGGTGAGCTTAAAAGCGACAGTTGAAATTCCTACGTATTTAATAAACATTTACATACTTATTTATTTCCCAATTTTTAGGGGCCTTGGTGGCCGAGTGGTCTAAAGCGCGCACTTACGGAATACAGCACCTCATACCGCCTGGGTCCAAATCCCACTCGGGACAGATTCAAGTGTGATGAAGTTTGTCATATCGATGGTTTTCTCCGGGCAATCCGGTTTAATTCAACACCCCCTAATTAACCTACTCGAAATAAGTGAAAGAATCGTAGCTGGGGCGTAAAACACCATTACTCTACTCCACATTCACAAATTAGCCATATTAAAGTTAGAGAACTTTTCAACAAAGGAATTACATGTATTAAAAAACAAAGTCCTGATACCTGAACTGGTTTTACTATAGTCAACTGGAAACAGGTACTTAAACAAACTACCGGCTGTTGATGGGACGGTATAGTAGGTCAATGTGTTTCTGTCTTCCTTAGTCATTTCCATAAAATAAGAGACACAAATGAATCTATATGATGGCGAAACTCAATCATAATGGTCAGACCAAATAATGTCATGGTAAAACCATATAATATAATGACAAAACAAAAAAAAAATAATGGTTTAACCAAAACATATAACGATGAAAGCAAATAATATGATAAAATTAATTAATATACCATTTCTGTACCATATAAGACAGCTATGGCGTTCCATATTTATGTATTGATTTACCTGCAGTTATATGTGCTAAAAACCCAACTATTCTATGTGACCAGTTGAATACGAGTCTTCTCTCACTGTCCGGACCAGGACGAAAGAATGCCATAACGGGCTAAAATTCAGATAAAGATGCTAATACGATTACAAAATACAAGTTTTTGAAGGTACATGTACTTAATTAACTTGTTCAATGTAAGTAGGTACACATGGTTTTTTTCGTGCTTGTGCGTTTGGCTGTTCTATCATTAATTGGTATTGTATTATGTTAATTGTTTAAGGTTCTTTTTTGTCTTTAGGTACAATCACATCTATTTTGAGGAAGATTTTAATGCAAGAAAAATTGTCAATTTGTTTGCCGTAAGGTTGATCTTATTTATAGGGGGAACTCCTGTTTCCTTCACCATACCAGAACTGAGATGTAACACTTTACTGATATAGGTGAAAAATATAAGATGGAAGACCACAATTAATCTAATTTGAAGGATAAAAACAACATCGTGTAGCTGATCATTATCCATAAATCTATAATAAATTGATATAAAAACTGTAACATTGATTTATGATTTTATTCTCAACTCTTCCGAAGCACCGGGTCTCATTTTCCTGATAGAAGTTCACGTGTTTTACTGAATGCGTGAGGTTTTAAAGTTATTTTGCTATTCAGATTGTGTTTTGTGGGTTTTTTTTTTTTTTTTTTTTTTTTTTTTTTTTTTTTTTTTTTTTGATTGTGATTTGAACTGGTTTAATTGTGTCTGATTTTTACGTTACTTTTTTTACTGTAATTTTCTTACATTTATCATCGTCAAGGCTGTTACAATTATACCAAGCACAGGATGTGACTTTAAATAAGTCTTATTATCCGCTGTCATTATCTGAAACATAACAAAAACTTATTTTACAATTATCAGTGGTCATCTGAAAACACCAAGTTTAGGAAACTTATCTAATTATTGTCCATGCTCGACAGCTAAAAGTAGAACTTGATCAGAAAACTTATCCTAAAATATCCATGATCTTTTTGGGAAAAAGATATGCAGGAAATTAATAATTTAAAGAAAATTTCAGTAAAAAGAAAAACTCTATTTGAAGAATTATTTGAAATGTAAGATTCTTGTCAATATTCAGATTAACAACTTAAATTCCTGGGGAAAAAAGATGGCGTATGCTAGACAATCCTGTATCATAAAAAGGTCGGTGGTTTGTCGAATAGTGTAATGTGCGCGCTTACAGGTCACAGCACATCTAGAATTGTCTAATGCGCACTTACATGTCACAGCACATCAAGAATGGTCTAATGCGCACTTACATGTCACAGCACATCAAGAATGGTCTAATGCGCACTTACAGGTCACAGCACATATAGAATGGTCTAATGTGCGCGCTTACAGGTCACAGCACATCTAGAATTGTCTAATGCGCACTTACATGTCACAGCACATCAAGAATGGTCTAATGCGCACTTACAGGTCACAGCACATCTAGAATGGTCTAATGTGCGCGCTTACAGGTCACAGCACATCTAGAATGGTCTAATGTGCGCACTTACAGGTCACAGCACATCTAGAATTGTCTAATGCGCACTTACATGTCACAGCACATCAAGAATGGTCTAATGCGCACTTACAGGTCACAGCACATCTAGAATGGTCTAATGTGCGCGCTTACAAGTCACAGCACATCTAGAATTGTCTAATGCGCACTTACAGGTCACAGCACATCTAGAATTGTCTAATGCGCACTAACAGGTCACAGCACATCTAGAATTGTCTAATGCGCACTTACAGGTCACAGCACATCTAGAATTGTCTAATGCGCACTTACAGGTCACAGCACACCTAGAATTGTCTAATGTGCGCACTTACAGGTCACAGCACATCTAGAATTGTCTAATGTGCGCGCTTACAGGTCACAGCACATCAAGAATGGTCTCATGTGCGCGCTTACAGGTCACAGCACATCTAGAATGGTCTAATGTGCGCGCTTAAAGGTCACAGCACGTCTCACAGACAAGGTTTGAATCCCATTCGTTCAAATCTTAGTGTGAGAAAGTTTATCATTCCGATTGCAGAAGGACACTAGTTCCAATGGTCACTCAGATTTTCTCCACTATCCCTGAACTGCCCACATTAATGCAAGTAGAATCGGTCAGTTATTTTACCCATTCTTTTATTTATAAGGGAGATAAACCTCCCCAATGTGTCCCTTGTCAAAGTCAACAATCTGTCCAGCACATTTTGCTGGGATGTGTTGACTTTGATCCTACAAGGGATACCTTTTGATCAGCATCATCGATGCAAGATCTTTTTAGTAATTTCCATGGGCATCAAATTTTAAATTCCTTCGGGAAATAAAATTGTTCAATAAAACATAATTTTTATCATTTTATTATCCAGTCTTTTATTATAACTTATCCGTGATATTACTGGTTTTTATCAGTTTAGAAGTAGCTTTAGAATCTATTCTATTTAGTTTTACATAAATTTTATTTTTATATATTGTTAGATTTTTAACATTCTCTAGCCGCGAATAGCTGCAATAACGCTGATGCCGCTTTAAACTAAAACTCACTCACTCGCTCATTAATGCAAGTGAAAGATTCTGGACTGGGACGTAAAACACCATTATGATAGGCCTCTATAAGATACACATGTGTAAGATCTTATCTACATTGTAAGAAATAAAGATTTATGGTTAATGGTTATTATTGTAGCAGTATCTGAATTGTAGGAAATAAAGATTCATGGTTAATGGTTATTATTGTTACATTACCTGAATTGTAAGAAATAAAGATTCATGGTTAATGGTTATTACTGTGAGTGTTAAATCCGTCACAATTTCTATCTAATTATTTAATTTATTGATTTAATTGGGTTTTTGCATCCAAGTCAATAATATTTCACTTATTTCGAGACGTCACTGGTTATAGGTGAAGTGGCAGAAATTTTTACCTTTTCAGTACGCTAAGGGAAATGTGCAAGAAGGGTTCTCAAATAGTTCATAGCATTTTTAATTTTCAAAACACATTTATTTATATGGTTGAACAGACAGGTCTACACTTTGGTAGTTTGTTTGGTCAAGGTCTGTAATTTTCCGGGTACTTTGTTTCTTTTGCTTTTGTCCAAAACAAAAACCTTCTTGATATAAATGAAAAAGTTAAAAAAAATTTGACTGTTATTTATACAAATTAATATTGTTTCTTCTTGGAACTAAATCTAAAATTATATAAATATACCTCGCTGTAACCTTCGATTTCAATGAAAATTATGACAAATGAAACGATCGTGCAAACAAATGTAGCTGCCATACACGCTCTGTGTATCTAAGATATGAAAACAAAAATAAAAATGATAAAACATATAACATAAAACAACGTGAATAGCTATAGATTCTGCGAAAAATGGTATTAAAGGAACAGAGAAATAGTAAAAAGGTAACGGGGGCGCAGCACCATTACTATACAACATTGTTTTGCTTCATTGGGAAAGCTTGGTGTCCGAGTGGTTTAAAGTAATCATTTAGGGATCACTGTGTCTCTCACAGCCTAGGTTCGAATCACGCTCGGACAAAAGCTTACGTAAGGATAGTTATCAGTTTACTTGCCTTGATTCTGTGGTTTTCACCGGGCACTCCAGTTTCTTCCATCATTCCAGAACTGTCCGTCTCGATATAAGTGAAAAAATCTTGACGTTTGCGTAAAACCAATTGTAATTCTACTCTCTACTGCTTAATTGCATTTCGTCTTTCATTGTGACAGCATGCATCTTTTTTCATATAAATCACGCCACGGACAACGTTTGCAAGATTTACGCACCTGGAACCATACTTTGAGTCCAAATAAAGTCTTTTCACTCCATCCAGACTTTACGTACCTGGCTGTAACAATTCCAACACTTGAGAACAAAATCCACGCTAGGAGCATCAAAGACGCTAGGAAAAATTACAATAAAAAATTACGATATGCAAAAAGGTTAATAAGAAAAATTATTATATCAAACACGACCTTTTTAACATTCATATTGAATACAAGTCCATTTTAATCAAATAATAATAATAATGATGATGATAATAATTATATAATAATAATAATTATTATTATTATTATTATTATTATAAATTATTATTATTAATTATTATATTATTATTATTAAAAAATTCGAGGGGTTATTATATATGGTAAGCAGATAAATTTTAAAACAAAAGGCCATTTAATTTTGTCAATTTTAAATTTTGAATTATTTATAATATAGCAGACAGTATATTTACCGTGTATTTTGACCAAGATATACTCAGTAGTGGCGCCACCTAGCCTCTCTGTTGACAGGAAATCAATAACCTGAGCACTGAATTCAGGCGATTCTATATGGATACCCTTTTGACCTGTAAAAAAATGAAATCAGTGAATTTTGTTTCAAGCAAGATCATTTATGAATCATAATTATTTTTTTAAAATACTAAGAAAGCAACTTATTTTTTCCCTTTAATTAGTAAAATGTTTCATTCGTTGCCACAAGCAACTTGTTAATAACAGTAGTAGTATTAATTATATTATTTATTATTATTATTATGACGCATGCGTTTTGTTATGTTTAAGTAGCTTTGCAGATAAATATAACTTTAACTCGAGTAAGTACAGTCTTATATGTTTATAACAACAACCTGTATATAATGGTCAGTTTTAAGCCCCAATCACTTAAACTAATTTACCAGTTTTTTTTCTTTGGTTTTAAGATGCGATTTAAGTTTTGTACATTCAATTCCTCTGCTGTTAAAGAAATTTATTTTTAAGTATTCATAGTCAATATTTATAAAAGCTACCTACACATATGCCATGTATTTACCTGATAAATTGATAGATTACAACTCACAATTAATACCTGTCATAAGTAGTTACCTGTCTATAATGGTCACTCTGGTCTGCTCTAGCAGATGGTCACACTAGACTGATTACTTGATATCTCTCGTACGAGGTCACCTGTGTATAGTAGTCACTCTTGCCTGGTCCAGAGGCCACACTAGACAGTTTACTAAATATCTGTCATAAGTGGTCATTTTTCTATAGCGGTAACTTAGACCTGGTCCAGCAGTTGACCACACTAGACAGGTTACTTAATACCAGCCATAGGTTAGTCTGCATGTGTACGAGTGTAGTTGTAGATAAATGTTCCTTTTTAACGTTCGTTCTCACCTGATGAAACCATGGGTCCTTTTGCAAACAATAAAATCCAGCGTTTATTTAGATCATACACCTCTGGTTCTCCGGTAAGATTCTTCTGTCTTTGAAAGCGACAGGTTAATACGTTTTCTTCTCTACTGGAACTGATCATTGTCAGACCCAAATTTATCTGAAAATATACAACAGTTATAGACATTGTATATATCAGTTTTATTTAACATTGCACTTTCACAGTACCCACGCCTGGCGCTCGGAATTAGGAGGACAGAGAATCGACTGGTATCCACGCCTGGCGCTTGGAATTAGGACAGAGAATCGACTGGTATCCACGTCTGGCACTTGAAATTAGGAGAACAGAGAATCGACTGGTATCCACGCTTGGCGCTCGGAATTAGGAGGACAGAGAATCGACTGGTATCCACGCTTGGCGCTCGGAATTAGGAGGACAGAGAATCGACTGGTATACACGCTTGGCGCTCGGAATTAGGAGGACAGAGAATCGACTGGTATCCACGCCTGGCCCTTGGAATTAGGAGGACAGAGAATCGACTGGTATACACGCTTGGCGCTCGGAATTAGGAGGACAGAGAATCGACTGGTATCCACGCCTGGCCCTTGGAATTAGGAGGACAGAGAATCGACTGGTATCCACGCTTGGCGCTCGGAATTAGGAGGACAGAGAATCGACTGGTATACACGCTTGGCGCTCGGAATTAGGAGGACAGAGAATCGACTGGTATCCACGCCTGGCGCTTGGAATTAGGACAGAGAATCGACTTATATCCACGTCCGGCACTCGGAATTAGGAGTACAGAGAATCGACTGGTATCCACGCTTGGCGCTCGGAATTAGGAGGACAGAGAATCGACTGGTATCCACGCCTGGCCCTTGGAATTAGGACAGAGAATCGACTGGTATCCACGTCTGGCACTTGAAATTAGGAGAACAGAGAATCGACTGGTATCCACGCTTGGCGCTCGGAATTAGGAGGACAGAGAATCGACTGGTATCCACGCCTGGCCCTTGGAATTAGGACAGAGAATCGACTGGTATCCACGTCTGGCACTTGAAATTAGGAGAACAGAGAATCGACTGGTATCCACGCTTGGCGCTCGGAATTAGGAGGACAGAGAATCGACTGGTATCCACGCCTGGCCCTTGGAATTAGGACAGAGAATCGACTGGTATCCACGTCTGGCACTTGAAATTAGGAGAACAGAGAATCGACTGCTATCCACGCCTGGCACTCGGAATAAGAAGGACAGAGAATCGAATAGTATCCACGCCTGGCACTCGGAATAAGAAGGACAGAGAATCGATTGGAATCCATGCCTCGCGCTCGAAATTAGGAGGACAGAGAATCGATTGGTATTCACGTCTGGGGCTCGGAATAAGGAGGACAGATAATCAACTTGTATTCACGCCTGGCGCTTGGTGTCAGCAAAATAGACTTGGGAAGTGGTATTTTCGTTTGTAATATACGGACTCGTTGAGCTAGCACCTTACCAAAAAATAATAATACACTCCTACACATCCCTCGTATACACGACCTTTTTCTTAGATTAATCTATAGAGATTATCAACCTTGCTGTCGTCGCAAAAAGCTGAAAAATTGCTGATGCGATTTGAAACAACATTACAACAACAACAACTTATACAACAGCAACAACATGTCTATTAATCTCGGTAAAGAATGCCGGTATATTATAGGTTGGATATTACGGAAATTACATGTTACAAAATATAAAGTAAGTAAGAATTTCGAAAAAGGATTCGAGTGGCTTGGGTTGGATTAATAGTATTAACGCCCTAGACATAACTTGTATCGTGAGGGTCAGTTCTGGGATGATTAAGAAAGTGGAGACAATAAAACACAAAAAAGAACCAACTACCGTTGGCAAGAGAAATGACAAACTTTCTCACACTAGGATCTGATCGAGTGGGATTCGAACCTACGTGATGACAGACACTGTAATCTTAAAGCGCGTGCTTTAGATCCATCCCTCAGCAACCAAGTCCTCCCCTCCCCCAACCTAATTTTGAAAAATGGGTTACCAAATAAAATCTAGTTCTATTGAATCGTGTTTTAGTCAATTAACTATACATTTTAGCCTTTTTTATTACACAATTATACGTATTTTAAATGATTATAATTATACATCTGATCTTTATAGTTAGGCTTGCACAACTATAATAATTCTCGAAACATGTTTAATTTAATATTATCATGAGCCTGGTTTCTTTTTACTTAACTTCAAACAAAGAAAAGAATTTACCCTTGATATTAAAATCTGAAAAGAATTTAATCTACAATATACTGTAAGGTGTTAAATACCCAGCCTTACGTCAGTGAATGGTCTGTTCTGTTTCCCCACGTTGTAAGAATGTTCCAGAGATACCGCACCATTCTGGCTTAAACAAGCAACAACATTGTCGTCTCCCTGAAAACAACGAAAAATTCGTATTACGAACGTATCATATAGACCGACATACTCATGTACTATATAATTTTTGGACATTTCGGGCGGACACCGAAATTTGGTGCCAGATACAGCCCACGGAAGGAGACTAGAAGTTTGCGTATGGTATAATTTGCAAACTAAAGATTAAAATAGCCAAAATATGCCAAGTGATACACTTAAAAATCTTATGAATGTTATACGAGTTTTTCCCCTTTCATTTTCTTTCTTTCTTTTTTTTTTCTTTTATTTATTTATTTTTTTAAATAATTTTTTTTTGTTTTGTTACACAATATTTTAAAATAGGAATGTGATGTTAACAATGAAAAATAAATAATAAAACAATAAGCACAAATAATTTTTTTTACCATAACATTGTCTGTGGAGAAACCAATCGCAGCCCACTGATCACCGGAAACGACATTTGATTTGATTTCAAATTCGATGCTCTCCCCTGCATTCTTCCATGTAACTATGTGACTACATCCGGTTCCTTGGCAATTTTCAAAACACCCCTTTGTAATTCCACATTCTGTATCAGTTGGAATTGTTCCAGGTGATACCTGTAAAAACGTTTAAAATTACATTTGATCGATGTTAGATTTGCCAAGTCTTTACTTCCGGTCGCAAACTTTTTTGTTTTATTTTGGGACATTTTTATCAGGAGAAATTTCCATTTTGTTGGCATCTTAAAAACCTATGGCAAAAATATCTCGATTTGTTTCTCAATGACCCGTTTTGGTTTACATCATTACTTCATTTCATTTCACCACAATTATTGTTCCATAACTACTGTCAGATATAAAGACTTTAAAATACAAATAAAGGTTTGACATATCAAATATGAAACTTTGCGGATGCTTATGTGATCAATGAATTTGTAACTATCGCTGTAATCGGCCTTTTACCGGGGACATCGGTGCCGCCTAGTGGTCTATAGCGCAAGCTTACGGATCAGATTACTTAGCTTCTCACCACCGCCATGTTCGAATCGCTTGCCAAAAGTAGGTGGTTTCTCTGGGCATTCCGGTTTCCTATGCCATCCAAGAAAGAACCATCCCGATATCAGTGAAAAAACTGCGGGGTTAAACATCACGAATCCACGAGTGACAACTGTCAGAGTTATGACGCACATACCGTTGTTGTGGCTACTGGTTGTGTAGTCAAAGTTGGATCACAAGGCACACTAATCGGACTTGATAAAACATTAGTCCAGAAAATTGATATAGTCTGAACAACTGTCAACCTGTAATTTAATATAAAAAAACATAAAAATATTACATTGTATATAGGCATCGAAGACATTTATATCTGAATTACTGCCATAATCATAACTTCTATTCAATATCCGACCGTTTATACAGTAAAACCTGCCATAGCTACCACATCTATAAAAGACAACTTGTCTATACAATGAAACCTGCTATAGCCATCACATCTATATAAAGGCCACCTGTCTATACAATGAAACCTGCTATAGTCATCACAACTATATAAAGGCCACCTGTCTATACAGTGAAACCTGCTATAGTCATCACAACTATATAAAGGCCACCTGTCTATACAGTGAAACCTGCTATACTCATCACAACTATATAAAGGCCACCTGTCTATACAGTGAAACCTGCTATAGTCATCACAACTATATAAAGGCCACCTGTCTATACAGTGAAACCTGCTATAGTCGTCACATCTATATAAAGGCCACCTGTCTATACAGTGAAACCTGCTATAGTCGTCACAACTATATAAAGGCCACCTGTCTATACAGTGAAACCTGCTATAGTCATCACAACTATATAAAGGCCACCTGTCTATACAGTGAAACCTGCTATAGTCGTCACAACTATATAAAGGCCACCTGTCTATGCAGTGAAAACCTGCTATAGTCATCACAACTATATAAAGGCCACCTGTCTATACAGTGAAACCTGCTATAGTCATCACAACTATATAAAGGCCACCTGTCCTATACAGTGAAACCTGCTATAGTCATCACAACTATATAAAGGCCACCTGTCTATACAGTGAAACCTGCTATAGTCATCACAACTATATAAAGGCCACCTGTCTATACAGTGAAACCTGCTATAGTCATCACAACTATATAAAGGCCACCTGTCTATACAGTGAAACCTGCTATAGTCATCACAACTATATAAGGGCCACCTGTCTATACAGTGAAACCTGCTATAGTCATCACAACTATATAAAGGCCACCTGTCTATACAGTGAAACCTGCTATAGTCATCACATCTATATAAAGGCCACCTGTCTATACAGTGAAACCTGCTATAGTCATCACAACTATATAAAGGCCACCTGTCTATACAGTGAAACCTGCTATAGCCATCACATCTATATAAAGGCCACCTGTCTATACAGTGAAACCTGCTATAGCCATCACATCTATATAAAAGCCACCTGTCTATACAGTGAAACCTGCTATAGCCATTACATCTATATAAAGGCCACCTGTCTATACAGTGAAACCTGCTATAGCCATCACATCTGTTATGACCACCTGCCTGTACTACGGAAACTTGCTGAAGTGACCACCTCTATATGAAGCCCACCTGTTTACATAGTATAAACTTTTATAGTGATTACTTCTACAGTAAGCATCTCTTTATTTAAACCACCTGTCTATACATGTAAACGTTCTATGCACTTTCACCTTCATATACAGTTAACCTGCTAAAGCCATAGCATCAAAATGAGGTCACCAAATCTCACAAAAATCCATTATTGTGACCACTTATATAAAAACCACTTGCTTTTACAATAAAACCTGCATCAGTGACCACCTTAATTTACAAAACTTCTTAGACCAAAGGTTAACAGTTTTCTTGCATCATTTTTTTTTTTTTTTTTTTTGAAACTCTGTCCATTATTTCTCATATTTCTTCTGTCCATTGGTAAGCTTAAGGCTTAAGATACACGCCTTTTTAATAATGCCAGATATAGTGACAAACATGAGTTCTGAAGTACTATTTTATTATTTATTTATTTATCTATTTATTCATTCATTCATTTATGCATTTATTTATTTATTTAGAACCAATGATAGTCTAAAAACATTTCTAAACATAAGAAACAAATTATATTATTTGTCAACCCTTTAGATACATACTGAAAGACAATGTTTCCACAATCCGCCACGGGGATCCACTCAAACTGTAAGCTTTGTTTATCAGAGCTATCCACCTGAGTGACTGCCTGCTGGTTACCATTCTAAAATAAATAACAGATAATTTTATCCATGCAACTGCAAATCTACTAACCATGCTCCCTGTGCCAAACCTACTCAACCTACTGTGCCAGTTAGATTCAAAATGTACCTCCAAAGCAGTTTATTATCTTTTGAGTGTGGTTTAAATCTTGATCTAATTAAGAAACACAAATTAACAGAGGATCCTCCTTGGCTTCTTGTTAAACCAGTAGTGAATCTTGATCTTTCAAAATATAAAAAGTCGGAAATAAGCGAAGAGATTTACCAGCGGAAATTTGCTATCATTAAAGATAACTATGCACGGATGGTTCCTGCTGTTATTAGACAGGAACTTCGCCACTGGTTTTTAATATATACTGATGGATCAAAAGATTGTGATCGGGTAGCTTTTGATGCCATTGTTGGAGATGAAACGATAAACATTCGTCTTCCAAATGAAAGTTCTATATTTACAGCTGAGGCTGAAGCAATTTTACTTGCGTTACAATATATTTCAAAATCGCCTCATAACAATTTTTTAATTTGTTTCGACTCTATGTCAGTTCTTCGGGCAATAAAGAGTAGAAAAATAGATCACCCTCTAATTCGTGATATTCTGGAACTGCATGCATCTTTATCATATACTGTTTAAGATATAAATAAAATTATTAAATATTGTTGGTTGCCTAGCCATGTTGGTATAAAAGGCAACAGTAAAACCGAATCAGCTCTGAAAGCAGCATTATCCAAGCCTATGACTAATTGTTTAATTCCTCATACTGATTTAAAGCCATTGATATACAATTATATCAATAATCAGTGGTCAAGTCATTGGAATAGCCAAGCACACAATAAGCTTCATTCAGTTCAGCCCTGTCTGGGATTTATACCTTTATCCCAGTACAGTAGGTGTGATAGTATTGTTCTTCGGCGCTGTAGAATCGGCCATTGTTATTTTACACACTCGTTTATTTTAAAGGGTGAACAACCACCACAATGTGTCCCTTGTCAAAGTCAACAATCTGTTCAGCACATTTTGCTGGATTGTTTTGACTTTGCTCCTACAAAGGATACTTTTTATTCAGCATCATCGATGCACGATCTTTTTAGTAATGTCCATGGAGATAAACTTTTAAACTTCCTTCGGGAAATTAACTTCTTTGGTAAAATTAATTGTTTTACTATTTGTCTGTGATATTACTGGTTTTTAATAGTTTATTTTTCTGTAATTATTTTATTATATAAATAAATTTACATTTATTTAGATTTTTATTTATACTATTGTATCTTTTACATTTTTCTAGCCGCGAATAGCTGCAAAATTGCTGATGCGGCTCGAAACAATAATTCATTCACTCACTCACTTATTATCTTTTAATATAGATCATGTTGGTCATATTGTACGTCATCGACTAGCGGTATGGATTTTTTTTGTTGTTGTTGTTGTTTTTTGTTGTTGTTTTTAAGTCGCCGTTAAAATTTTAATACTTGTTTAAAACTTTTCAAATCTCAAGAAAATCAATCAGATCAAAAAGAGCCATTTTTATCTTCTTGGTTGCCAGTTACGACCTTTAAGAAGGCTTTTTTTTTTGGTAATTCTTAAAAGTCCTTAATGAAACTGAAATCTTTAAGGTTTTTGGATATAAATAGCTCTAGTGAGATTTTTATTGGTTTTTTAAGGATCTTTATGAAAATGTTTTAAGGATTTTTTTTAATTCCGTAAAGAGCCTGAAAGGAGCCAGTTTTTATTTGGTTTACCGAAAAACTTGGGTATAATACTATAAAATATATATTGTTTGTTGTTTTTTAACTTTTCTTGTTAAGCTGATTTATCTTTTACCTCTTTTTCTTGGTTGTGTTGGTTGTTGCCAAGTACATGGGCTGTAAATCGTGAAATGTTTGCGTCAGATAATTTTCGTGAATAACGTCATTTTAAGATATAAAGCGCAACTTCATTTTCGCGTCTTGCAAATGCAAAAAAAAAAAAAAAAAAAAAAAAAAAAAAAAAAAAAAATATCAAAATAAAATATTCGTTTTTTTTTCGCGTCTTATTATCGCGAATAAAACGAAAACAAAACACACACAAAAAACATTTCGATTTACATTTTTTCATTTGTAAATTTCCATCTTTTATTTAAATGCTGTATACAAATTAAAACTATACATTCAGTAATGATTAATATTAACTTACCCCACAGGCCGAATATTTGGTAGATGGATTAGGTATAACAGAAAATTCTCCAACATACTCGCTGTCAGGTCCCGATGACGTTTTTGCCTTCAGTAAGAATCCTTTAAATGTCAGAGTTGAAGTTATAGAAACTGGAAAATTAAAGTTAACCCTTACAATAAAATTAAATTGTAGAAATAGTACGAAAAAATCATCTATGGTTCGAAACGCACAAAAATCTAAGTGTAGTAGGAAATCGGAAGTGTGTATTTAAAATTAAAATTAGAAGAAACGAACAAAAAGGAGAGAGAGAGAGAGAGAGAGAGAGAGAGAGAGAGAGAGAGAGAGAGAGAGAGAAAACGCACTTCACATCAAGTTCGTACGTGTCTAAGTACCCTCCCCTGTACGGAGATGTTGAGTGTTGATGTCTGGACATTGTATCCATGCTGGAGTCTAATATCAAGACACGTTTCGATGGTGCTCCACTTAAGTAGGAGGAAAGTATTGGAGACAAAGCATAGGAATACCTAACTGTGTATCCCCCGCTACAAGGCGTGACCTGCAATGTGTACGGTGTTGTTGAGGTCTGGAAATAGTATCCATGCCGAGACTAGTATCCGATGGTCCTCCAATTAAGTGGGAGGTAATAATGGAGATAAAGTGTAAGTAAACTGATACTTACCTGTGTATTGTCCGGTTCCAGGTGTGACCTGCAATGTGTACGGTGATGGTGAGGTCTGGGCATCGTATCCATGCTGAGGTATAGTATCAGCACATGCACTTGCTGGTGCTCCAGTTTTATAGGCGGAAACATTGTAGGTAAAACATAGAATCAAGGCAATGGGTATTACAGCTGAAATACAATTTAAGAAATGTAATTTATTGGAAATGTAAATGTTACATTAAATGCAACAAAATATGTAACTGATTTTTCCTGGGAGATGTTTTAATAAAATCGTCTAATTATGATTTTTCATTCATTTATTTTTAAAATGCTGTATTTTTTTTTAAATTTTACTTAACAATTTACCTGCTACAACATTAAAAAATCATTTTTATTAGACTATATATGCCTGAGGTAGTTTACCCTCTCCATGGCACAGTGGTACAGTGTCCGTCTCGAGGGCGTGGGTTCAAATCCTGACGGGGTCATACATAAACTTAAAAAAATGTTGATATTGTTTTCTCGCCTAGCGGTCGGCATTAGGAGTACAGAATATCGACTGGTTCACCATGCAAAGATAATGGACTGGATTGGGGGGGGTGTTATGCTTGTCTGCGATATATTTCACTCGCTAAACTAGCAACTTTAAAGCTCGGCTTGAGTGCGAGTTCTAAAGAGACAGTAGCTCGGTTGGTAGAGTGCTTGCTTCGTAAGTGGAAGGTCGTAGGTTCGAACCCCGGCCGGGTCTGACCCAAGACTTGAAAGTGGGTATTGACTGGTCTTTCGCCAAGCACTCGGCATTACGAAATGAAAGCCACGGTTCTTTCGGATGGGAACTTAAAATAAACGAGGTCCCGTGTCATGGCAGGCATGGCACGATAAAAAAACTCTACTGTATAATTCCACCAGCGCAACGCACAGGCAAAATTTCTGCATTTCGCCTATAGCTGGCGACGTCTCGATATAAGTGAAATATTCTTGACTGGGACGTTAAACACCATTACTCAACTTAACTCTTAAAGGACAGACTATAATACACACTAGCTCATCTTTCTCCTTTACGAATTTGTTCTTTGTTTTTACTCTAGAAATAAATAAACTTTCTTTCGTCGCAAATGGCTGTAAAAATGCTGATGCAACGTTGAACAACATTAAGTTTTTTAAGAAGTACTCCATTGGTGTAAAAACCCCAAGACAAACGAACGTAATAAAATAATAGGGACACAACCATAATAATAAAATAATAATTTATAATGATAATTATAATAATAACTAGAGATTGTAACTGGGATACCAGTTACGTATGATTCCCCACCATCCATAATCTATATATTGTCTAAAATATACACCTGCTGATGGACTGATCTCGAGATGGATCGATAGTATCCATTACTAGTAATCGAAAGCTGACTAAAAGAAAGGGCGGAAGACAAGTAAATTTAAAGTTAACATCGAATTGTACAATTATAATTCGAGTAGTATTCATTTTAATATATATTTTCATTCCCTCATACTCATTGTTGCAACAACGATTTTTGTTAAAAGAAACCAATTGAATCTGCATGTTTAAATTTATAATTCGAAATGTATGTAAATTTTACAAGTTCAATAGATCAGAATCATGCGTTCTGTCTTCTAACATAGACCCTATCAAAATTTGGCAATTACAATTAGCTGGTGTATTTTGATTAGACAAGTATTCAACTTTGATTGATAGCAAATCTATTTCACGAACTGTGAGGTGTTTAACCAACAAATTTGATTGAGGTGTGTCATGTCTGTGAAGTAGCCATAACCTACATATTTAATTTAATGGATAATTGACAAAGAGATTAAAGCAATTTTACATATCAAAACATGTAATAATGCTATTGAATTGTTTACAATTCTTTGAATAGGAATTTAATCCTGTAAAATTGCCTTAAGAAATGAAATCAAGTATGCCATAAGATAGTGTTTCTTGACTGAGGGTGGGTGTTAAGAATTCTGGCTTCCCACTCCTACCCTCTTTTGAAAAGGATTTCCTGGAGGTTTTTATCACTCTTTTCAAAAGTCCATAATGAACAAGAAAATATAGAGATGAGTGGAAGGGATTTTAACTATTTAAAAGCTATACATGTACATAGCACTACCCACAGTGGGAAATGACCTTAGATGCCCTTTATTAATATCACTCTATTCAACTTTTCATAAGGAACCAGAAAATACATAAATTAGGGGTGGGGATTTCAATAGTTAAAATTTAACTTAGCACCACCCAGCCCTACCCTTCAGTGGGAAAGGACCTTAGGTGTCTTTGATTAGTGTCATTCTTTCATTTTATCATTAGGAACCAGAAAATATATACTTTAGGGGTGGGGATCTCAACAGTTTAAAAGTTATGACAAAGCCCTATATTTTTGTTTTATAGCACACTGCAAAGTGTTTAAGGAAAAATTTGTGATTTTTGTTTTTAAGACCCCATCTTCCTGTCCCTCCCCCAATAAATACACATGGATGTAAAAACTTTAATGGTGCAGGAACCTATCCTAAAATTTTGAACGAGATTGAATGATGCGTTTAACTTGTTTGGCAGTGCTGATAAAAATTTGATATATTTTTAACAATTTAATACATAGTAACTGAGAATTTATTAAGAACAAATTCTGTATTTGAGAAAGAGGTTAGTCACTTAATTAACATGTAGTTCATTAACATTCAATCATTTTTGTTTAGTGCTTAACTTTAAACATTAATTCAGATTACCCATTTTTATCGGGCGCTTATATATCTGAGAAACTGAATAAGAAAGAAGAAGATTCTGTAAGAGTTATCTCTCTTTGTACGTATTGGACAGAAAGATGTTTGGTATTTAATTACGCAATTTACACGCACCGACCGCTGAGCCGTTGAGATAGAAAAAAAATTGATCATTTATCCATATCTACCAAGATAGCAGATTGTTGGTACGAAATTTCATCGAAACCCATCATACCGTTTCCGAGTTCTGCACCGGACAATTTTAAGGAAAAATAAAAAATTATAATAATAATAATAATAATAAGAAGAAGAAGAAGAAGAAGAAACAGAACGAAAACAATATGATTCCCCACCTTTGGGTGGGGAATCATAATAATAAAATAATAATTTATAAAAAAAAATAATAATAATCATCATCATCATCATTACATAATAACAATAATGATGATAATAATAATAATCATTATAATGATATTAATAATAATAATGATAATAATAATAACAATAATAATCATAATAATTATCATAATTATTATTATTATTATTATTATTATTATTACGTACGTACTTTTGAAACGTACAGGATAAACTGAATTCAACATACATGTATAAAAGACCTCTGAATCTAAAGACAATTTCGGGTAATAAAAAAACCAGTAAGAATCCTTTTTTACAACCAGTAAAGGAGAATTTTTGTCGACTCCCTTACGGATGTCCATTTTTTTTCTCCGGGTACTCCGGTTTTCTCCACCTTTCAAGAACTGGCAGCCTTGGTATAAAATTAAGCTTTTGACTCAGACGTTAGGCACCATTTCCCAACTCCGTTACAATGATATTTGCAAATATTTGAGAAACAGAATCTAGTGCCGCGAATAGCTGCTGGATTGCTGATGTAGCGTTAAACATCATCTCAATTTACTCACTTAAATCGCATTTGTCATGTGCTGTTTTTTTTTTCATAAAAATTTACAAAGGACTCGAGTTTAGAGCATAAATATACACGAAATAAGGAACTTACCAATTTGGACCCCCATGTTGTTAGTTGTATCTTCAATTTGAAATAATCAAAAATTACGATCAGGGTTTTATTTAAATTGCTGGGTCTGAATTTGAGATATATATATAGTAACATTACAAAATTTATGACTTTTGAAGTACTGTTGTCGTTACCAATACTTCGGTGCATGTATACATTTAGAAACGGATAATAAATTCTTTGTTTCTCGTAGAACCGTCAAATATTAAAATACGAATTAGAATAATTTATATAAATAACAGTTCTGGTTGAGTCAGGCCTGTTTATGATATTTATGGGTTTTAGTTTTAATATTTTGATTTACAAGTTTTGACAACACCTCTGAAAATTTGGATCGATGATTTTTTTTCATAAAATTGTTCGCAATATTGTTTGAGCTCAGCAGAATATTCTAAAATAATTATTTGATATAAAAACTCAATACTTATTTTAATTATCAATTTCTAAGTCGTTTTAAAAAATTTATATAAAAGATAAAAATATGATATTAATTAGAAGATCTCTCTCTCTCTCTCTCTCTCTCTCTCTCTCTCTCTCTCTCTCTCTCTCTCTCTCTCTCTCTCTCTCTGTATAAACATGTGAAAAGCCGGGAACTTAAAGTTTGTACCTTGTCTATCTGTTTTTCTCTCTGTCATCCACGTCGTTTTGTATTCTTTTTGTTTTCGTCCCCCCCCCCCATTTTCTTCGATGTTGTTCCGATACCTCGTGCCATGCCGTAGAGACAATCGGAGTTATTTACCTTCCTTCATCAGTCTATAAGATTGTGTATATTTTAGTAAGAGTTTAGCCCTCACTATTGATTTTTATGGAAAACTATGGTGGCTTATTTCTGACATCGACATAATTTTAGTCGACATAAAATTATCTCAACATGTCCACTTAATATCTTGGCAAGTCAAGATAATATCATGGAAAGTTGTGATACCAAAATAGAAAGTTGACATAACTAACACGACTTGCCGCGATACTTGTGTTGACCAGTCGTGATAATTATCTCAATATCTCGACTTGTTTTTATCGCGACAAGTCGTGTTAATTATCTTAACATTTTATTTTTGAATCACAACTTTCCATGATATTATCTCGACTTGTCAAGATATTAAGTCAACATGTTGAGATAATTTTATGTCGACTAAAATTATGTCGATGTCAGAAATAAGCCACCATAAGATTCAACTCTTTGTTAGACTTCTAAAAACTTATTTCAGTATGTTTTAAACAATCAAACTAAATTTTAGTTTCGTGTTATGGCTATAACACCAGCTTGGAAACTACAGAAAAATGAAAAAACGTGATTAATGTACAATAATATATCATAGTTAATGTAAATATAGTTATAAGTCGCCATGACATCAAGTCTCTGTAAATTATCTACGAGTATTTGTTCACAAATATCTATATATAATAACAGAGATATCTATAAATTATATATAATTAAAAATATTGGAGATATCTGACCGTGTTTTATTTGTGGGATTAACCATGATATCCAAGAAGAGTGCATCTGGGGTATAATATAAAAAAATCTAAATGGTATTTGCTTTTAGATGATGATGATGATGATGATGATATTAAAAATAACATTAATAATAATAAATGATAATAATGTTAACAACGACATCATCAACATCATCATAATCAACACAACAACAACATAATAATAATAATAATGATGATGATGATGATAATAAAATTAACATTAGTAATAAAAATGATAACAAAAACAACAACGATAATAATAACAATAATAATAATAATAATAATAACAACAACAACAACAACAAATACAACAACGACGACAACAACAAGAGGCCCAAAAGGGCCTGTATCGCTCAACTGGCACTTTATTTGCATGTAAATTTCAGACAACCATGCCGCTAGCTATTGCCAGTTAAGCTAAAATGTTTCAGAAAAAATTATATGTGTGTGAAATGGCTATACATTTACTGCCTATATACCAAATTTGAACAAAATTGTATGATATATAAATGAGTATCGGCCATTCATTACTTTTTGCTATTTATAATAACGGCGGCCATTTTGGATGCCAAAGTTTGTGCAAACTTTAATCTGCATCACCTAGGGACCTTGCATACCAAATTAGGTTCAAATAGGTCCAATAGTTTCTGAGGAGAAGATTTTCAAGGAATTGGCTAAATATAGCACCTTATTTGAATATTCCCCTTATAACGACCCAATAAAAAATTGTTTCTGAAAAACCTGTTACATATGTTAAATGGCTATGCATCTACTTATTTTACCAAATTTTAACTAAATCGGTTGATAAATAAACGTGTATCAGCCATTTATCACTTTTTGCTATTTATAGTAACGGCGGCCATCTTGGATGCCGCAGGAAGTTGATTTGTGCAAACTTTAATCTGCATCAACTACGGACCTTACACACCAAATTAGGTTCAAATAGGTCCAGTAGTTCCTGAGGAGAAAATTTTCAAAGGATTGGCTAAAAATAGCACCTTATTTGAATATTCTGCTAATAGCGACCCAATAAAAATTGTTTCTGAAAAACCTGTTATATATGTTTAATGGCTATGCATCTACTTTCTATATACCAAATTTGAACTAAATCGGTTGATAAATAAACGTGTATCAGCCATTTATCACTTTTTGCTATTTCTACTAATGGCGGCCATCATGGATGCCGCAGGAAGTTGATTTGTGCAAACTTTAATCTGCATCACCTAGGAACCTTTCACACCAAATTTGGTTAAAATTGGTCAATAGTTTCAGAGGAGAAGATTAAAGTTTACGCACGCACGCACGCACGGACGCACACACACACGCACGCACCTTTCGCCATGCCATAAGCTTAGCTGGCTTTTGCTTTTGAGCTAAAAATAGATTATTATGATAAAAACAAAAACAACAACAACTGTGTTTGGTTAGCAAGCGCTCCAGATTTCTCCACCAACTAAAACTGAAATTTTCAGTATAAATAAAGAAACATAATTTTTCCCATATTTTTTGTTTCGGCATTACGAAATAAAAGTCTCGGTTTTTTTCGATGGGAATTTGAAATAAACGAGGTCCCGAGTCACGGTAGGCGTGACATGATCAAGAACCCTGCTGTATAATGCCATCAACACAACGCACAGACAAAATTTTTGCACGTTCGCCTATATGCTGGCGACGTCTCGATATAAGTGAAATATTCTTGACTGGGATGTCATATATCATTTTTTAAATTTAATTATAAAAATATATTCAAAAAGTGGTATATGACAGTTACATTAAACACCATTACTCAACTCAACTCCTATTTTCATATTTACCGGTAGTATTATTAGCAGTAGAGCAAACGTGCGATTTAAACACGGAATTCGTCAAACGAAGACGAAGTACTTTGGGTCAGTTAAAGTTTGGAGTATATATCTGTAACACAATTCCATGTTTTATGACTGTGCTATTAAGTAAGAGTTCAAGTAAACAAAACTACCCAAATCTTAAGTATTGAACCAACACTACATATATACGTGATAGCTTGATTGTCATTACTTTATCAGAAAATCATGAAATACAACCAAAATAACTTCTATAATAAATTTTCTCCCGTCATAAAATCTTTGCCAAATTGCGTTCTACTCCAAAGTTATATATCTGTGTCTGTGCGCTGTTATTATTAAAATTTTTTCTTAAATTTCTGCATTAACAAATTTTTAGTGGACGATTTAACAATTAACAACCTTGTATTTGTTTATACATCCCCCTATGTATTATATTACTGCTGATGTTTTAATAATTGCTTGGCATATTGAAATTTTTTTATATGAATATGAAATTTATTTGATGAAAGGAAATGAACGATAGGTTGACAAAAAATTATTGTTATTATTATAATTTTTTTTTAATGTTAAAATCTATAAGTATTGAATTCAAATTTTTCAAAAATTCGTTCCATCGTTTCAGTTTTTTTTCTATACAGCCATTTTTTTTTCATCTTAAACATACCCTATAGTTTACTCCAAATCACCGTTTGTATCTGACAACGAAACCCATTGAAATTTTTTATATCAAAAACTTTACTAAGATAATTATTTGTAAATTATTTTATCATAAAATCTGTGTATTTTTAGGTGAAATCGGAAGGTAATAAAATTTTAATTTGTAACTGAGTTAAAATTTTATTTCATTTTCAAAATTCGAGTAAAATATAAATAGACTTCTTTATTGCTAGACACTCTTGATCTGGCCCCAGTGTCACTCAATTGAGTGTACACTCAACTCAAATTATTTCAATGTCAGTTTTTAAGACATTTTACAGTCAAAACTAAATATCTAATGTTATATTTAAATTGTTTAGTGTAGTTTGTAGAACAAAACAAAATATTGCCTCATAAAACTTATATTTTTTTTAAATATTGATGAGAGAAAAATAGGAATATTTGAGTTGAGTGTACACTCAGTTTGAGTAAATGATTGTAGAACTTTCTACATTGTTTTTTACCATTTATATCTGTGAAATAAGAGATTTGTTTGACGCCACTAAAATTATGATTTGTTTCATTCAAGAAAGTGGGAGGTAGGGGGTTTTAAACCCCGGCCGGGTCTGAATAAAACTTGAAAACAGGTAGTGACTGTTCTTTCGCCAAGCACTCGGTATTTAGAAATGGGAGTCACGGGGTCCTTCCGAGGAGACCTTAAAAACCGATGCCCCGTGTCACGACAGGCATGTCATGTTAAAGAACCCTCATTGCACATTGCCCTAAGCGCACTACAAAGGACAAAATTTCTGCACTTCACCTATAGCTGTTGACGTCTCTATATAAGTAAAATAATCTTGACTAGGACGTAAAACCGCATTAAATCAATCAATCAAACATTCAATGTAAGTAGTTTTTACAACAATGGAAAGTTTTAAGTATTATTATGTTCACTAAGACGGGAGTATTCCGTACTGACTTATCGGTATTCAAGCTTATAATCAATCTCACATTAGGAACTGACAGAATAAGATTCGCGTTGATTTCAGCTTTGGATTCGTGGGCCCGAAAAAACCACTGTGGTAGCTCAGTTGGTAGAGTGCTCGCTCTGTAGTGGAAGGTCGTGGGTTTCCAACCCCGACCGGGTCTGACCCAGACTTGAAAGTGGGTATTGGCTGGTCATTGGCCAAGCCCTCGACATTACGAAATGAAAGTCGCGGTTCTTTCGGATTTGGAACTTAAAATAAACGAGGTCCAGTTTCACGGCAGCCGTAGCACCTTAGGACCCTGCTGTATAATGCCATCAGCGCAACGCACAGGCAAAATTTCTGCACTTTCGCCTATAGCTGGCGATGTCTCGATATAAATATATATTCTTTACTGTGAGGTAAACATCATTGCTAGATATACTACTTACTTCGGCGTCTGCATGAGGAGGACAGAGCTTTTTCTCATTCACCCGATGACAGGATAAAGTTTTGTAGGAGATGGTATACCAGTCTGCGTCATACTGACTTTGTGTGTTATCACCATAACATAAAGTCGCTCCTGGGTGCACGCTAGTACAAGGCACATCATAAGTAACAAAAGCACATATTTTGCATACACATATGTTGAATTTGTTCTAAGATTAAACCATAGAGATAAATAACCTAGCTCTCTTTGCAAATAGATTGGAAGTTGCTGATTCGACGTTAACCAACATGCCAACCAACAAACAACCTAGGGGACGGCCGATAATAATCTGGCCCCAGTTCCACACAATCATTCACTCAACTTAGTTTACACTCAGCTCAAATATTCCCATTTTTTCTCACCAATATTTTCAAAATTATAAGTTTAATGAGACAATGTTTTGTTTTGTTCAACAAACCTACACTAAACAATAAACCTACTATAAACAATTTGAATATAACATGAGGTATTTAATTTTAATTGTGTAATGTCTTAAAAATTGACAATGAAAAATTCTCCATTTGAGTTGAGTGTACACTCAATGGAGTGAATGATTGTGAAACTGGGGCCTGTATTTAACAGGAAGACGGAAATAAACTGTTTTTTTCAAAGAAATAATTTTATCATCTATCAGAAACCTACGAACTATTTAATCGAAGACCTAATTAGGAAATTATGAAAACCTCTGGTGGTCTCATGCTTCAAATGGAGCAAAAAGGATTAGCAAAATGACATGGTTCGTTTGGCATTTAATTAAAATGAAAAAAATACCAAAAATCAAAGCCATAACATGAACGAACCACAACAATCAAAGAGCGTTAAAAAGTTACAAGATAAACTGAAAATAATGTAAACAAACTCCGGACTTTGGACGGACACTTGTTGTTATGACATGTGCCCGTCCGGAGTTAAGCCAAGAACAAACCAAGGCATACTTGCTTCTTGACCATCCACCAGCGAAAA